>SJYQ01006987.1:15670-54234 GCA_006410935.1 Redunca redunca
GCCTACTACTTTAAAAAACTATAGTTTTTTTTTGAAATTTGAAATGTGCTGAAATAACTTATGCTCCACGATTTAAAGACTTAAAATTGACTCTAGTTATTTTACTTTCCCTTCTGGCCACAGTATACTTATTAACAGTACTTGTACCATTTATAAATAGGCACTGAAGTTTATTTAAGGCTCAAAAGCATAATTTCAGCAACCTAAATCCTATTACTATGGATTAGTTATTTACTTAATATATTATTTATTTATTATATTTCAGGTTTGAAGAAACTGCAGAGTTACTGAAATGTCCAAATCACTAACTATAGAATTGTCTGCATGAACTTCTCTAGGACTTTGGCTCCTGTACATGTTGTATATTTTAAAGAGTTCTCTATGCAATTTCAATACACTGGAATGTTCTTATTAGAATTTGAATTCCATTTGGTATATTTGCTTTTTGGTTCCATATTGAATAAATACTTAAATATTTTTGCGCTCATACTGCTTTACTATTTTGCTGTTAGGACAGCTAAGGTGCCAGTACACTTCTTTTAGAGCGTGAAGTCATTCCAGCACTGTATTTTTGTGTTGACATTTGTTGGCGGTGTGCTAAATAATATGTTTTTTAAAGTACAGGCTTGAGGACCATGGTTTACATCCTGTTGGAAACGCTCCACATGGGACTTGCATGTTGTCCCTAGGAGGCTCTCATACATACCATCTTGTCATCTGTACTAATGAATACGTTGTAATGAAAATTTGAAAATACTCATTGAAATTGAAATAAATATACAACTGTTTCATGCACAGTCAAAAGGCAGCAACACATTTTCAATTAATGTTGAGGAAGTCACGGCATGATTCTCCTTTTGTGTTTGGAAGCAAGTTGGACAGTTGTGAAAATGTGTTGAGTGTTTTAGTACTCTATTCTGTAACACATTTAAAGACCAGCAGCTCAGACACAGATGGTGGCCGTTCTGTATTACAAGATACACAATGAGTATTGTTTGTTTTTTTAAATGATGGGAAGTTATGTTCTTTTTGAGAGAGAAAATAATCTTAGATGAACTTAGAGAAAAGTGGAATTTATTTTAAATAGATGAATTATTTTATTTACTCATATATTTATATAATGTAATTTGATATTTGCCACATGTGAAACATTAATAGTAAGTTAAAATTCTAAGTATAAGTAACCTAAAAAATACTTTTATTATTCTAATACAGGGACATGTGTAGTCATCATACTTTAATATTATGAACTTTTGAAGTTAGCATACAACTTTGAGTTTAGTAGTTTCAGTAAATATTTCTAGAATTAATGAATTAATTTAGCTTTATTTCTTTCATTTGCAAAAAGTTATAAACCAAGAGATTATGAAAAACTACTTTATCAATGAAACTTCTAAAAATTTAGTATCTGTAGGCATGGAATTGTAGCACCACCTTGTGGTTTATATGCTGGTATTTTATCTTTTATTAAGATATGTGGCTTCCCGTGAAACATAGGATCTTATTTTTCCTTTGAAAAATCATATTCAAGTTTTAAAAAGAAATGTTTTGGAATCTTCTTTTTTGCACAAAAGAGAAGTTATCTTCGTTTCTCATGGTCTCTTTTTCCCCTCTCTCTCCTTTATGTAGTATACACATATACCAATTGTTATTATTTAGGCTCTTAAGTTGTGTCCACTCCGCGACCTCATGGACTGTAGCTCGCCAAGCTCCTCTGTCCATGGAATTCCCAGGCAAGAATATCATAGTGGGTTGCCATTTCCTTCTCCAGGGGATCTTCCTAACCCAGGGATAGAACATGCGTCTCCTGCATTGGCAGGTATATTCTTTACCACTGAGCCACCAGGGAAGCCCTGAATACCAATTAAAAGATTTTAAACATTTTAAATTTCCTGATATACATTAAGTGTGCCAAATATAAATTTCTACTGAAAATATAATAAAAGATGTCATATTATCTAGTAGTATTTGGAATCCAAATTTTTTCATACTTTTATCTAACAAACTTACACAGCAATTAATGAAAACAGCTCATAAGAACACCATGCGTTTACACTTACAAAGAATCTTACTACTTTGACAATGTAATTTTTTGGGGAAAATAAAGCATATTTGACTTCATTGAAGTTATTTATTATTCTTTTAACTCTCCTGGAAATGGTAGAAAACTTTAATTACCTCTTAGGTAATTTGGTGAGTAGCTTGAAACCATAAACCAACCACTTGAAGTTCTTAAGAAAGTAAGGAAAGGGACTCCTGGTGAGATTATTTGGAGCTACATAATTAAACCCGCAGTTAACTAGAATTTTCACAAACTCCATCCCCTTAATTCTCCCCTAAGTGGGATGAAAGGTATTTATTATACTGCTCACAAAGGTATAAGCAGCTGATGTGGCCCTACCTGTACTGTGCTCTGAATACATCTGGATAGAGATCAGATAGAAACCCTGAGAATTCATAAGGTGAAGTAAGAAGTAATGTCAACTCTATGAAAATTGTAGGCATAACTCAGGACTATTAAGTTGGAAAAAATGGCTCTACATTTGTTTGTTTGTTTCACTCTAACACTTTGTAATATGTTTTAACATGTAATACATTCCCTGAAAAATAAAACTTCAAGACTTTGGAGGCTGCATTTCATGCTACTCATTCCTACAGCTTTACATCGTTGACAGGCACTTGGGGAGGCATTAAAAAGTAAATGAACCTTGTCAATTTTACAAACTACAACACTTTCTGAGATCCAATAACATTTTAGGTTTAATTTTTACTTTTTAACAATTCCCAAGTTCATCTAGTGAAAATGTCAGGTTTCTTACCCTACTCACTCAGAGTGATAAAAGACAGCAGTATTGACACAGAGAACACGCAGATTTATTGGGGTGGGAGGGGATCTTTCAAAATCCATACTCATTTGATTATGGTTTTTATATCTAATACTTGTAGGAATGGGGACTGTATAGTATGTATGTCTTACTTGTCTCTAAAGTTCACAAATCACAAAAATTATTTGATTTTAAAAAATTTTAATATGAAATATTCAACTCAACATTTTAAGATTAAGAAGAGAGCACTTGGATTTCCCTGATGGCTCAGTGGTAAAGAATCCACCTGCCGTTGTAGGAGACATGGCTTCGATCCCGGATGGAAAGATCCCACATGCTGCGGAGCAACTAAAACCTGAACACCACAGCTGCTGAGCCTATGCTCTAGAGCCTGGCAGCCACAACTGCTGAAATCACATGCCGCAACTACTGAAGCCTGAGCGCCTAGAGCCTGTCCTCTGCAATAAGCCACTACAGTGAGAAGCTGGCACACCACAGCTAGAGAGTAGCCTCTGCTTGCCTCAGCTAGGGAAGAGCCCATGGCAGCAACATAGACCCAGTATAGCCAAAAAAAAAAAAAAGCATTTGTTCAATAAGTATCCCAAATGCATAAATAATTTGAATTATATATTATGGATGGGTATTAAGATAAAGGAGGGCATCATAATTACTGATTTCTGAATCTGACATCTTAATTTCAATTTAACATCAGTCATCTAGATGTTATATCATGTTGCTCTATCTGGTAATGTATTTAAATGTGGAAAATAATATGTAGCATGGATTTATAAGTTGATTATTTTTAACATAATTTCCCATACTTAAAGCATGAATATTTCTGAGCCTTAATGCAATAAGTTTCTCCCAATAAAAAAGGTGAGCAATTTTTAGAAACTACCATAATTTTAAAAGCTTGCACAAAACTAGGTAGGTCTAATTTAAAGCACTAAAAGCCAGAGAATTTTTACCAAAAAAAAAAAAAAGTGAGATTTCTGCTTGCAGCAATATGACAAGATATTAAAAGAATTTTTTTAAACTCCTGCAAGAAACCATCAGACATTTCTGGAGGAAATGCACTAAATATTTATCACAAGAAATTGAAAGAAATTCTTAAGGACCTAAAGAAGAAGCAAAAATTCAGAGGGCTTGCAGCTGACTTGGGGTAGTTTGTTGACAGCAGGAACCTAAGGCCTTGAGGGTTTTTCCTTCCTGTTTTCTCATCAGCCTGATTGTGGAATAATTTACATATAATAAAACTTCCTTGGTGGTCCAGTGGTTGAGAATCCGCCTGCCAATGCAGGGGACAAGGGTTCCATTCCTGGTCTGGAAGTTCAGGGTGGCTAAGTCAGAGTACCACAACTACTGAAGCTTATGCCCTGGAGCCCATTCTCTGCAATAAAGAAGCCGCTGCTGCAATGAGAAGCCAGTCGCAATGAAAAGCCCATGCATTGAGGCTAGAGAAAGCCTGTGCTCAGCAAAGAAGACCCAGCAGAGCCAAAAATAAATAAAAAAATTTTTAATTACATACAAATGTTTTAAGTTAATTCACCAGTTAACAGAATTCAGTGAGTTTTTAGGTTCATGCAATTACTTCCCTAATCAAGATCTAGAATGTGCTGCTCTGTACCCAGTCCTCCACCTCCACCCTTGTCTTAACAACCACTGGTTTGTATTCAGTCATTTTAATGTTGCCATTTCTAAAATTTCACATAATCATACAGTATTTTCCTTTTGAGGTTCACTCATGTTGTACTCTTGTCTGGAAAATCCCATTGGTGGAGGAGCCTGGTGGGCTGCAGTCCATGGGGTCGCGAAGAGTCTGACACAACTGAGCGATTTCACTTTCACTCTTCACTTTCATGCATTGGAGAAGGAAATGGCAACCCACTCCAGTGTTCTTGCCTGGAGAATCCCAGGGATGGGGGAGCCTGGTGGGCTGCCGTCTTTGGGGTCGCACAGAGTCAGACACGACTGAAGCGACTTAGGAGCAGCAGGAGCAGCATGTTGTATTAGTTCTTTCCCTTGTATCACTGAGCCATATTTCATTGTGTGGAAATACCACAGTTTCTAGAAGACTTATCAGTTGATGGACATCGGGTTATTTCTGGTTTGGGAATGTTATGAAGAAAGCTGCTGTGGGCATTAGGATGCAAGTCTATTTAAAAATACACTTTTGCTTCTCTTGGGTAAATACCTAGCAATGGAATGGCTGGGTCATGTGATAGGTTATATTTAACTTTTATGAGAAACTGCTACACTGTTTTCCAAAGTGGCTGTGCCCTGTTACTTTTCCCACCAGCAGTCTGAGAGTTCCACTTGCTCTACATCCTCACCAACACTTGGTTTTGTCAGTCCTTTGGTGGGTGTGTGACCCCCGGCTGGTCACTTTCCAAGCGCAACCCTCACATGGCCCCACTTGGCCTGCAGCATTCTCTTCCCACAGGTAGTGAGCACACTTAACTTAGAAACTCTTAAGAGATCTCACGTGTCCTGAGATCAGGCATCTCCATCACCCTAAGGTAGGACACTCCTCACCAGTGATTAGTAAACAGGAGGTGACAGTGTGGTACCTCATGGTGTTTTTTTTTAAACAATTTTGTTTGTTTGTTTGTTTTTGGCTGTACTGGACTTTCATTGCTGTTCCGGCTTTTCTCTAGTGGCGAGTGAGAGCTACTCTCTGGTTGCAGTGCGCAGGCTTCTCATTGTGGTGGTTTGTCTTGTTGCAGAGCATGGGCTATAGGCAAGTGAGCTTAGTAGCTGCAGCTCCCAGGCTCTAGAGCACAGGCTCAATAGCCGTGGCACACGGGCTTGGTTGCTCTGTGGCATGTGGGATCTTCCCAGATCAGGGACTGAACGTGTCTCTTGAATTGGCAGACAGATTCTCCAGCACTGAGCCGCCAGGGAAGTCCCTCTCATGGTGGTTTTAGTGTGCATTTCTCTAAGATGTTGAGTATCATGTCTTTATTTGCTGTCTGTGTATATTCTTTGGTGAAAGTTTCTTCAGTTCCTTTCCCTATTTTTTTAAATTGGGTGGTTTGTCCTCCTACTGAGTTGTAGGAGTCCCTTGTTGAATGCCTGTTTTGCAAAGATTTTTCTCCTACTCTGACTTTGCAAATTCATTTCCCTTAACTAGGTACTTTTAAAGAGCAGAAGTTTTAAATTTTAATGACATACAGTTGATCAATTTATTAGTTGTTGGAACAGGAGTGTTGAAATCTCTAATTGTAACTAGTTGAAGGCTGCAAAAAATTCTCTTTTCTTTCAGTTCTGTCCTGTATTTTGAATCTGTTGTTATATAGATTCATAAACACTTTGGGCTGTTATTTCCCTATGATAAATTTAGTCCTTTCTTAGTATGAAATGGCCCTCTTTATCTTGAGTAATATCCTCTCATCTGGAAATCTGCTTTGTCTGATTTAATATATCCACTCCAACTTTCTTTTATAAAGTATTATTATGGTGTTACTCCCCATCTTTTTACTTTTAATGTATGTGCATCTGTATTTGAAGTGGTTTTCCTGAAGAGAATATATACACTGTCCTTGCTCTTTCATGCAATCTGTAAATCTCTGGAGTGTTTAGATCGTTTACATTTAACTTAATTATGGACATGGTAAGGTTTAAATATACCACCTTATTTGTTTTCTTATTTCCCATTTGTTCTTAATTCTTTTCTTAACCTCTTTTTATGTATTATTTTGTATTAGTTGAGTATTTTTTAATATTTCTATTTTATCTTAACTTATTAATTATATTTTATATTTATAATGTGTGTAGTTGCTACACGTTTGCAGTATACATCTTTAACTTACCACAGGCCACCTTCAAGTAATATACCACTTCAAGTATAGTATATGAACATTATAACTATATGTGCATTCACCCCTCAAGCCTTTTTTGTTAGGATTTTACTTCTACATGTTTTAATTCCACAAAACATTGTCATTATTTTGGCTTTAAACATTTATTTATTTTTTAAAGAGGTTTCCTAAAAGGTATTTGAAATTATTATAAAACTGTTGTAATTATAACAGTAACTATGATTGCTAAGTAGTTACGGTATTGCAGGGTAGAAAAATAGGCTATTGCAATAAGCAGAGTACAGAGCTTCTTACCAGACTCAACATAGAATAAAGATTATGACAAACTGCATTACTGACTAGTGGGAAGAGGATGGACTATTCAGTGAATACGGCCTTCCCTGGTGGCCAGTGGTAAAGAATCTGCCTGCCAATGCAGAAGATGGGTTCGATCCCTTGGTTGGGAAGATCCTATGGAGAAGGAAATGGCAACCCATTCCAGTATTCTTGCCTGGAGAATCCCATGGACAGAGGAGCCTGGAGGGCTACAGTCCAGGAGTTTGCAGAGTCATACACGACTGAACATGTGTTACACTACATTGAGTGAATAGTTTTATGAAGGCCCGGCTGTCAAGGAGTGGGGGAGATTAAATTAGAGCCTCATTTTATACCATTCAGTCATTTAAAGGTAGATTAAAGACATAAATATGGAAATAGAAATGAAAGTGAGGTCTGTGAGCAGCAGCACCAGCATCACGTGGAAACTAAATCTGCATCTAAAAATAGGCATATGAACGTTAGGGAAGCACTGGAAAAGATGATCTTTGTGGAAATAGTTCTTAACTCAAATTGCACAGGTCATAAAAGAAAATATAAACTTGACATATGGGAGCTGAATTACTAACTAGAAAGACGGTGGCTTCCTGGAGGGTTGGTTGTTCATGCAGAAGGTAGCCCTCCCTGCAGATGTGTTGACTGGAAGATACTTGCTGAGCAGCCCCAGCATCCTACACCTCCTGCACAAATGGCTTGGCTTAAACTAGCCAAACAGGAAACGATGTGATGGGTAAAGGGAACCATAGACATGGCAGAGCCCAGAAATCTCACTGAGAAGGAGGAAACAGCTCTGCAGGCATTCCAATCTGGAAGGGAATGAGAATCGGGCACTGGGGCTTGGGCCAGTGTGGGCAGCCATGGTGCGTGTGCAGGAGAGGTGGTTGGGGCTCATAACTGCCCTGCTATCCCATCTCTCCACCCCCTGCCATCCCACAGGATGTCTGCCCACAAAGCCCAGGTCTGTATGTTGAGGGGCAACTGTCTGGACCTGTCTGTGGAAATGTCAATGTTAAAGGGCTTTAACAGTTCCAAAACCAACACCCTTTGTGCCTCTCAAGATGATATAAATGTTCATATGGATGAAACACAGGATGAGTTCACAGAGGCATGAGTTAGTGCTGCTGGCTCTGGCTTGACTGTCAAGCCCAGTCTCCATCTCCAGAGGGCTTGTTCAGCTGCTTCGTACCAACTGGAGATGCACCTGCAACCTGGAACGCCCCTTCCACCTCAATGGCAAGAGACCTAACTGCGGGTCATGGAGAATGGGGTATTTTCTACTTTCTCCTTCTCCACCTCACCCACTCTGTGAGCTCTGATCTTCCCCAACATAGTGTGCAAAGACAGTGGTTCCAGCACTCACATTTCTTCTTTAATGTCACATAAAATGTCCACAGTGGAGCCGATTGAGATTGCAGAGGTGAGCTGGCCACACAGATGCCATGGGTGCAAGGTCACTCTGGAGCAGCACTGGCTGAAGCCCTCAGTTTGCACACACCTGGAAGCCAAACTACAGGAGTGACCGTGCTGGAGAAGGAGGGCCATCCTCTGAGACCAAGGCCACCGTGCAGGCATATTCCCCAGCCTTTCCTTCCTGGTAGCTGTGGTGGAGGAAGCCACCACCAGGGTTCTTGGGGCAAATAGCTCAACTTCTGAGCTTGGTTTCTTCTGTGAAGGGAAGTTTGCCCTAGGGTACTGGTTCTCAAACTGGGCACTATGGAACCCATGGAGGTTCCTGAAGTTCCTGGAAGACTTTGGTAGGAAGCACAGAAACCGTGAGAAGAGCCCCAGGACCTCTGAGCACTCGTCCCCCATGACTCCCAGCTGATGCCTCCCTCTCCATTTGTAAATTTTATTCTTATGTGACTTATTCCCATGTGATTTTTACCACTGAAATACAAATTTGAGAATCCCTTAAAAATATTTCATTCTATCAAAAGAAGATGTGAGATGACAGAGCAGAATTTTTTTCAGTAGGAATAACCAATAAGTTAGTATTCAGCATGTAAAAAGAACATCCCTAAATAAATATTCCAATAGAATACAAAAGATGAGTTACTGAGAAAAGACATCCTGAATGAGCAATATACAATAAAAAAATACAGTCAGTGTGCAAAATTTTAAGTCATTACTAAGTTTTATTAAGGTTGTGGTCAACAAAGTCTTAAATAACTCTGATTGAAGTGTAGTCAGTACAATGACTTTGCAGATAGTTTGGCAAAAAACTTGTAAGATGTGCACGTCCTATGAAGTAGCAATGCCGCACCACAGCATATACCTTAGATAAATTCCCTCATAAATATTGACAGAATTTATAAGGATATTCATAGTATTTATAGTAGCAGCTCATCAAATTGCCAACAAAAATAGTAACCACTGGTGACAACTGAGGCTGAAGAGGTAGAATCTTGTGTATTATCCTAAGGAGATTTACCTTGTGAAACAGTGGGAAGCCACCAGGACTAGAATATTGTTTTAGGAAGATAGATGTCCCTGGTGGTATTTGAGGAGGAACAAGGAGAGGACAAAGCTGGAGGCTGGGGGACTAGTTAGAGAATGCTTACAGGGTCCAGGAGAGAAACGAGGCTGAAGGTAAAGAAAGAGCACTGGAGATGAAGAGGGGACAGAAAAGAGAAATACTGACTGGATAAGGAAGAAAGGGTGTTTCTGCCTTGGATAGGTGATAATCACCTGAGAGCATTGGCAGCAGTCCCATGGAGTCACTTTAAAGTGCCCTATCTCCAATGGGTCCAACAGGATAAATAACATCCAACAGATCATTTCAGATAAATATTTTGATTTGTTGGCTGGGCTCCTTTATACTGGTTGATACCAATTTAGTATAATGTCTACCTCAATGATTTAGTTGCTTCATAGTAGCAATCAGTTTTCTGGCAGTTTTACAAAGTTCTAAAGAAAAGACTCACCTACGGCCCTTTTTCTTTGAACTACTTAACGACGGTCTCTGCTATGTCCTGGGACTGGCCCTGTTTCCTCTGTTCTCCCAGTGATATCAAAAGGCAACCTTTGTGCATGGATTCATCAGCTGGGGCCTATCTTCAAGTCAAAAACAGATGGCATTGTTCATTTTGGTTTTGGAATTAAAGACCATAGAATTGGTTGGGGTTTTTGTTGTTGTTTTTTGTTTGTCTTTTCATTTTGTTTGTTTTCTCTGAAAAGTGAAGAAGTATAATTATTAATGTGGAATAATCTACTTAATGGTGATGGGGATTGTAGACACATTTGCTGTCTACTCTCACGCTTAACTTTCTATGGGGGATTTACCCAAATTTCCTAGTGGGTAACAATTCCCTTTCTGAGCCATGTGTTGTTGTTTACTTGCTAAGTCATGTTTGACTCTTGTGACTCTATGTGCTATAACTTGCCAGGCTTCTCTATCCATGGGATTTTCCAGGCAAGAATACTGGAGTGGGTTGCCGTTGCCTTCTCCAGGGGATATTCTTGACCTGCATCTCTTGTGTCTCCTGCATTAGCAGGGGATTCTTTACCACACAACCACCAGGGAAGCCCTAAGCCTCAAGCAAAATGACTTCAGGTATAAGCCCACTTGCCTTATAACTCATTCTACTGATTCCCAGACACTGAATGACAGATGAGCAGGCCACTCAACTGTAGGCAAAGAACTTGGTCTTCTGGGGAAGATGAGTTTCCTTCCTTTGCCTCCATAGCTACCAGAAAAGACCCTTAACTCTGTACAGTGTGATGTGAGGGTGTGGCTCTGGAGCTGATATACTTGCTTGTGCCTGAGTGAGAAGCTGCCATGTGGAACCCACAGAGGAAGATACGTGGTCACAGCATTTAAGATGCTGAAGGAAGCTTCTTGCAAAGCCAGATCTCCTTGTGGATTTTCACTGCCATGAAATAGTACACTGCTATTATTAGAGACCTTATGGGTGTAATGATGTACCCAGAAAATTATGTGTAACTTTTGGGGAAAATCAACCTTATTTCTTTAATTATTTTCTCATGACAAGAACTATTTGATATATATGATTTCTTAACCCTAATACTTTGACACATGTAAAAGATAAAAGTATACAACTCAAGAAAATTAGCTTCAACAAGGAAGGTATCAATTGTTCTTAACTTTTCAGGTCCAAACCATCATTTAACAACAATAACAACAGTGAGCCTTTAACGTTTAAGATTAGGATGTAAAGAATTATGACAACTATGTTGTTGTTTAGTCACTAAGTCATGTCTCTTTGCAGCCCCATGGACTGTATCTTGCCTGGCTCCTCTGTCCATGGGATTTCCCAGGAAAGAATACTGGAGTGGGTTGCCATTTTCCTCTCCAGGGAATCTTCCCGATCCAGGGATTGAACCTGCATCTCCTCGATTTCAGGCAGATTCTTTACCATTGAGTCACTGGGGAAACCCTGTGACAACTATACTTTCCCATTTTATCAGGAAAGTAAATCAGGAGGAGTAGGAAAATACACAGGAAAGCACTTTTCTCAAATACACAAAGAATTACACTTTAAAAAGAGCTGGTCATAAGAATGTTCAGATAAGTTGCTACCTCTTCCCCTCTTAGTCCAGTTTTAGTTGATTTTAAGTTGTAAAAGCTAAAGTTAAAGGAGACATGTGTTTTTAAATTGTTTTCAGTGTATCTTCAAAGTTATAAAGTAGTCAGTGTTAAAATATATCTGGTAGTTTAACAATAACATTTTGCTTTCAGGATAATGTTCTCACACTTTATAGCTTTAAGAATGTACTGTACTCATGGGAAAATGAAGGCTGTTATGAGAAACTGAAGGGAAAAGTTCAAAAGGTAGTCCATGACTTTTTGCCTTTTTTTTTTTTTTTTTTAAGTTTAGAGAAAGGATAAGACTNTTTAGAGAAAGGATAAGACTGTTTGGATTATGTTGTTCTCTGACTTAATAAAAAAATGCTAATGAATATATGTTAGCCTTCAGGTTATCAACATTCTTGCTCAAGATAGATTTATAGTAAAAATAGACTACTGAACTGTCTTGTTAAATTTTAAAAGATGAGTTTGGATGAGTTACAAATAACATCCGCTACCCTGAGGTCAAAAAGAATATGCAAACACAAATTTTTTAGATAAGAAAACTTATTATAGTTTCAACTTTCATGCTTCTTATTAAAATGACTATGTAAGAAATACAATCTTTTATGGTTTTATTTTACTATATAGCACTCTCTGTTTTTAACATTTTCAAAGTACCACGTGTTCATTTTATCCTCATTTTGAAAATTTTTAAAAGTACAAAGAGCATCTTGAACTTTGTTAATATTTTGGTGTTATCTTTTTTTATTTTTCTACGAGCACATTCATGTGAATTGTGTGAGTTATTAAAATGGAGAGTATATTTCAGATATAATTTTAATTTTTTCATGGGACTAGTGATCATTTTCCATGTCATTATGTTTCTGAATATAAAATATGGATTTTTCACATTATTCTGTCCTAGAAGTTTAATAATCATTTGACCTTCTTCAGTGTGCTGGGCATGATTCCATAGTCTTCTAAATACTTTCTCTATTGTGCATTTTACTGGTTTATAAAGTTCCTAAAGAGAAAAAGTGCCCATGATAAGCCTTCCTACATGTAAATCTTTGATGGTACATTTTATTTCCTTGGGACAAGTTTTTAAGATATGCAGTGATTAAGGTAATTGGTATCTATTTCTGACTTTATGTCCACAAAAATTATATCTTCTATAGGAGTTTTTAAGTATACACTTGCCATAATTGAATATATTCACTTTGTAGATCTCTACTAATTACTATCAATACCTATATTATTATACTATTATATTATGAGGTCGTCATTGTATTTACTATTTTTTTTATTAGATTAAGATGATCGCTGAGGCTTCTTATCCCTACAGCTCTTCACCTGAGCCCCACTCCCCAGAGGAAAATATCATGACCATTTTAAGTCTTTCTCTGGTGTTTTAACTGTATTTATCAATAATCTGGTTAGTTTTTGCTCATTTGGTCTACTTTTGACCTTATCTCTAGACCACCTATTATGGAATAGGAAGCACTCTTAAGTTCTATGTACCCATCCTGCTAATCTGTTTATACACTGTTTTAATCTCTTGTGTTGTGTTTTCTGTTTCCTAGAACCTTCCCACATGGAGTGTCCCATCTTCTTGTTCCCACCCCGGCCGGCTGCGTTCTAGGCCTCCTCCATCCAGCTCGTCCTGGACTCTCCCGGGTCCCTCTCCCAGGTTGCCTCTTCATTTCTGGGAACCCATGTCTCCCTTCCCTTGCTGCACTCGGATGTTTTAGGGGAGCTCCTCCACTAAACCTGGAGCCCCTTCTTCAGCAGTAAGTCTCTCAGTAGCTGAACCTTCACCCTCTGCTTTTCCTTCCTGCAGCATCATCCTTGTCCATCTGATTTCCATTTTCCACCAGCTCGTGAAAACCCCTGCTGATGGCCCCTCACCCATATTCCTCATGTGTGTTTATAACTTACCTATACCTTTGCTGTGGTGAACGGGGTAGAAGGCCCCACGGGCAGGGAAATACATGCTTTCTTCGAATAGAAAACGTGCTTCATTCACTCAAGTATTTTCATTGACTTTACAATACAAAAATACAAAATTTGGGCAAGATTGCTAGAAAAATATTCAGATATGACAAAACACCCATCGTCAACTAAGTCCACACAAATGTAAAGGACTGTGTAACCAGAATAGTGAAAGGGACAAACATAGGCTGGAGAGGTAGGAATTAAAATGTAGTTCAACAGTGAAAACTAGGAAAAAGCTGGGCAGGGCAAATAGGATAGTTCTGTAGGGTTGGTAAAGATTCCCAGGTGGTTCAGTGGTAAAGAACCCGCCTGCCAGTGCAGGAGACGGAGGTTCAACCCCTGGGTTGAGAAGATCCCTTGGAGGAGGACATGGCAACCCACTCCAGTATTCTTGCCTGGGAAATCCCATGGACAGAGGAGCCTGGTGGCTACAGTCCATGGGGTTACCAAGAGTTGGATAAGACTGAGCCACTGAGCACACACGTAGGGTTGGTAGTATTCACAGAAGCTAGGGCAACAAGGAGAAAACAGATTGAGTCCTTGTATCTAAGATTGCTCCTCCTGGTGTGGTAATATATTCTAAGCTGCATCATGGCATTCATTTCAGTGGAGTAGGAGAAAGCAGTGGCAAAGGAAGGAAGGGGAATATAATGGGGATGGGGATACCATTTGCTTAGCTTGAGAGCCTGCAGCATTGGCAGCGCTAGATCCATTCTATTAATTGCATCACTCACATCTTGTAAACACATTTCCTTAGACCACATGTAATAGGCCTTGGCTCCATTCAGCCCATTTATTGACTCCTCAAATACCTAATGTATAATTTTTTTTTCACGTCATTCTCATCAAATAAAATTCACTTTCATTTTTATGACCATATTTAAAACAGAGAATATCTCCCCAAGTGGTCTTGGATCTCAAAGTGGCAGAGATTTTATGTGCTTCATGTTTGAACTGCCAAAGATCTCCGGCGATGTATGCATTAACCACAACCCACTTAGAGTTCTGGTTCATATGTTTGCTCAAAGCATAGGGCTACCACCAGAAAGCGTCTCAGCCTAAAAAGAAAATTACTCCAGTTATGCAGATTCATAAATTCCAGCTCAAGCAATGTATTTTGGGGGTAATAAACACAATTTTGTTCTTAATTGGGGAGAAATAATACTTATGCTTGAACCTGTCGCCTTCCTGGAATTGAAGTCTATCCCACATGGAGACATTCCTCTGTAACGAACACTTTTGCTAGTAAAACCAGTCCACCAGGGTATCCAGCCAACACTTCTTGCAGAGGGCAGAGTTCTCTGGAATTTACTGAAAATGGAAAATTGATTACATTGGCCACAGAGGACATTTATATTTATACAAACACTTTAGATAAGGCTTTTAAAAGCCAGAAATCACTTTTAGCAAGATTTCAGAAAAATGTTGTAGTCTTTTTTATTTTTAATAGGTGTTAGAAAGGTTATTATATTGATATTGACAGCAATTAGGTGATTAATTGAAGAATTTGACTTGAAAGGATGAACTGCTCCAACATTGGTTTGTAATTTTCTTTACTATATGCAGTTCAATTTTGTGGTCTGGCAAATGACCAACAGCCATTCATCTAGTACACATACCTTTCTACAGCTGGATTTTCAAATATGATTATAAAGTTCATATGACAGAAGTGTCCTGAAAATAAATATGTCAGCAGGCTTTGCTTTATTTTATGCATTTATTCTGGATGTAACATAACTTGATACAAACACAGATGACGTTCTAAGACATTTTGCCAGACCTGTTCAAGTACAGCATCGTTTGAGATGGTGGAAGTTGATTTAGAAACACCTGGGTTGAGTATTTCTATCCATGCCTTAAATCCTAAAAGCCTTGCAAGTTTTTATAGTCCTTTCGGGGAAAGACAGGAACTACATTAACACTTGTTAGTATAACAGTTAATGTACTTCTGAGAAAAACTTTGTAAAAATTTTTGAAATTATGCAAAAAAATTAAAGGGAAGATTTAAAAAGAATTAGTGTTTGATCAGCCTCTATTGTGGCTTCCCTGGTGGCTCAGTCAGTAAAGAATACTCCAGCAATGCAGGAGACTGCCTGCAATGCAGGAGACCAGGGTTTGATCCCTAAGTTAGGAAGATCTCCTGGAGAAGGAAATGGCAACCCACTCCAATATCCTACCCTGGGAAATCCCATGAACAGAGGAGCCTGGTGGGCTGCAGTCCATAGAATCACAAAGAGTCAGATACAACTGAAGCTCCTTAGCATGCATGCATAAGCTGATAGATTAATAGGAAGAAGACCCACAAAGTTTCTTCCTCTCTTAACCAGCAACATATTTGCGTTAAACAGCCATCTTCTGGAGAAGTACCTCCACTTTCCTTGTCGGGAAGAGTAATTTTCAGCTAGTGTTATACAAGGGCTACACCATTGCTCATAACAACATTTTTTCTCAAAGTGGGAAGTTTCATAGGCTATAACATTAGTCACATGAAGTGCCAAGACTTTTGAAAAAGCTCCCTCCCACACAAGATAAAGATTATGGTAATAGCAGTTACTCTTATCATGGCTAACATAATTGAGTACTCTGACTGGGCAGAGAGGATTACATGTATGATTTCATTTAAATTTCCCAAGAATACTCCAATTAAAAAGAAAAAGAAAAAAGTATAACTCCCAAGAATAATGACTAATAAGGACCTACTGTACAACACAGTATTTCTGTTTTATTGACTATGCCAAAGCCTTTGACTGTGTGGATCACAATAAGCTGTGGAAAATTCTGAAAGAGATGGGAATACCAGACCACCTCACCTGCCTCTTGAGAAACCTGTATACAGGTCAGGAAGCAACAGTTAGAACTGGACATGGAACAACACACACTGGGCTGGAGGAAGCAGAAGCTGGAATCAAGATTGCTGGGAGAAATATTAATAGCCTCAGATATGCAGATGACACCACCCTTATGGCCGAAACTGAAGAAGAACTAAAGAGCCTCTTGATGAAAGTGAAAGAGGAGAGTGAAAAAGTTGGCTTAAAGCTCAACATTCAGAAAGCCAAGATCATGGCATCTAGTCCCATCACTTCATGGGAAATAGATGGGGAAACAGTGGAAACAGTGGTGGACTTTATTTTTCTGGGCTCCAATATCACTGCAAATGGTGATTGCAGCCATGAAATTAAAAGACTCACTCCTTGGAAGGAAAGTTATGACCAACCTAGACAGCATATTTAAAAGGCAGAGACAGTACTTTGCCAATAAAGGTCCATCTAGTCAAGGCTATGGTTTTTCCAGTGATCATGTATGGATGTGAGAGTTGGACTGTGAAGAAAGCTGAGCACTGAAGAATTGATGCTTTTGAACTGTGGTGTTGGAGAAGACTCTTGAGAGTTCCTTGGATAGCAAGGAGATCCAACCAGTCCATCCTAAAGGAGATCACTCCTGAGTGTTCATTGGAGGAACTGATGTTGAAGCTGAAACTCCAATACTTTGGCCACCTGATGCGGAGAGCTGACTCATTTGAAAAGACCCTGATGCTGGGAAAGATTGAGGGCAGGAGGAGAAGGGGATGACAGAGGATGAGAAGATTGGGTAGCATCACCGACACAATGGACATGGGTTTGGGTGGACTCTGGGAGTTGGTGATGGACAGGGAGGCCTAGCCTGCTGCGATTTATGGGGGTCGCAAAGAGTCAGACATGACTGAGCGACTGAACTGAACTGTATAACACAGGGATCTCTAGCCAATGCTCTGCAACTCTATTCCTTATATGGGAATAAAGTCTAAAAAAGAGGGGATATATGTATATGTATAACCGACTCACTTTGCTGTACAGCAGAAACTAACACAATACTATAAAATCAACTATACTCAATAAAAAAGTTAATTAAAAAAACCTCCCTACAGTCCTATTAGGTAGTTGCTTATGTTATCCAATCTCACTGTGAGGTATCTCAATCAATTATGTGATTAACAAACCACTTCCAAAATTATCGGCTTATTCTATCAACTCCAAATGTGATTCTGTAGATGGTGAACTGGACAGGGCTTCACTGCCCAGTTCTTGATCTTAAGTTGGTCTAGGTGATCTGGCAGAGACATGAACTTGTGATCACAAGTGAGTTTGAAGCTTCCTGGTGTAGAAAGGCCTTAGCTGAGATATCAGGGCTCTTCTTTAACCTGGTAACTCAGGTTTGTTTATGGAACCCCTCGAGTTCCAAAAACAGCAGAATGGAAGCTTCAAGACCTCCTGGGGCCCAGGCTGGGAACTAGCTTAGGCTTATTTCTAGAGCTTTCTGTTGGTCAGTAGAAGTCACAAGGCCTCCCAGGTTCCAAAGTTTGGGGAAAAGACCTCACTTCTTGGAGGTAGCTTCATGGAGACTATTTTTGCATTGTACTTTTATCACTGAGTCAGTGAGGTGTGGTGACTGACCAAAGATCACACAGTTAATAAGTAACTTGACTTTCATACACTGCGGGGTGGGGGTGGGGGTTTGTACAACCAAGTTGGGAAACAATTTGGCACTTTTTGAGTTGTGTATCTTCTTGTTATTAAATTTTAAGTGTTCTTTCTATATCCTGGTTACATGTTTTTTCCTCTGGCATGTGTGTCATGAATATTTTTTTTCCCTGTTTTTGGCTTTCCTTTATTTTCTTAGTGGTTTTTTTTTTTTTTTAAGCAAACAAATGCTTTTCATTTTAATGAAGTTCGATTTACCAATGATTTTCTTTCCATGCTTTGTGCCTTTGGTATTCTGTTTAAAAATGAATGAGTGAATGACAAGTATAATCCTAGAGTCTAAGGGTGTAACTTGAAGTGGTCCAAGAGTTTTATTAAAAAATGAATTTTGAATTCTACTTAATACAGTAATCTTATTTGCCTTCACATTAAACACAGTGCCTTAGATAAAAGGATTTATCTAATGCTTCAGGATAAAAAAGCCACATTTTCTCTGGGCACAGAACTGCACACCTTCAGAACATAAAAACTTTAGGTTGAGAATCAGAGACCTGAATGGCGACTTGCCTCAGAAACTAACAACATTGTTATTCATAATTAGTTCTAGTATTATTAATGTTACAATTAAAAGGGAAAATTGCCAAATATATTTATACATATGCACGCAGATACACATACATATACAGTGAACTCTGCCTTACCCTTTTCTCATTGACTATATTATTCACTTGCAAAAGTAGGAAGTCAGGAAACACCTGGAGTAACAGGCAAATTTGGAGTGTAGAATGAAGCAGGGCAAAGGCTAATAGAGTTTTGCCAAGATAACGCACTGATCATAGCAAACACCCTCTTCCAACAACACAAGAGAAGACTCTACACATGGACATCACCAGATGGTCAACACCAAAATCAGATTGATTATATTTTTTGCAGCCAAAGATGGAGAAGCTCAATGCAGTCAGCAAAAACAAGACCAGGAGCTGACTATGGCTCAGATCATGAACTCCTTATTGCCAAATTCCTACTTAAATTGAAGAAAGTAGGGAAAACCACTAGACCCTTCAGGTATGACCTAAATCAAATCCCTTATGATTATACAGTGGAAGTGAGAAATAGATTTAAGGGACTACATCTGATAGACAGAGTGCCTGATGAACTATGGACAGAGGTTCGTGACATTGTACAGGAGACAGGGATCAAGACCATCCCCATGGAAAAGAAATATAAAAAAGTAAAATGGCTCTCTGAGGAGGCCTTACAAATAGCTGTGAAAAGAAGAGAAGCGAAAAGCAAAGGAGAAAAGGAAAGATATAAGCATCTGAATGCAGAGTTCCAAAGAATAGTAAGGAGAGATAAGAAAGGCTTGCTCAGCGATCAGTGGAAAGAAAGAGAGGAAAACAACAGAATGGGAAAGACTAGAGATCTTTTCAAGAAAATTAGAGATACCAAGGGAACATTCCCTGGTGGCTCAGAGGTTAAAGCATCTGCCTCCAATGCGGGAGACCCGGGTTCGATCCCTGGGTCGGGAAGATCCCCTGGAGAAGGAAATGGCAACCCACTCCAGTATTCTTGCCTGGAGAATCCCATGGACTGAGAAGCCTGGTGGGCTGCAGTCCATGGGGGTCACAAAGAGTCAGACATGACTGAGTGACTTTACTTACTTACTTAGGGAACATTTCATGAAAGATGGGCTCCATACCATTTGTATGGACCTAACAGAAGCAGAAGATACTAAGAAGAGGTAGCAAAAAAATACACAGAAGAACTATACAAAAAAGATCTTCACAACCCAGATAATCACGATGGTGTGATCACTCACCTAGAGCCAGACATCCTGGAATGTGAAGTCAAGTGGGCCTTAGAAAGCATCACTATGAACAAAGCTACTGGAGGTGATGGAATTCCAGTTGAGCTATTTCAAATCCTGAAAGATGATGCTGTGAAAGTGCTACACTCAATATGCCAGCAAATTTGGAAAACTCAGCAGTGGCCACAGGACTGGAAAAGGTCAGTTTTCATTCCAATCCCAAAGAAAGGCAATGCAAAAGAATGCTCAAACTACCACACAATTGCACTCATCTCACATGCTAGTAAAGTAATGCTCAGAATTCTCCAAGCCAGGCTTCAGCAATATGTGAACTGTGAGCTTCCTGATGTTCAAGCTGGTTTTAGAAAAGGCAGAGGAACCAGAGATCAAATTGCCAACATCTGCTGGATCATGGAAAAAGCAAGAGAGTTCCAGAAAAACATCTATTTCTGCTTTATTGAGTATGCCAAAGCCTTTGACTGTGTGTTTCATAAAATAAGCTATGGAAAATTCTTCAAGAGATGGGAATACCAGACCACCTGACCTGCCCCTTGATAAACCTATATGCAGGTCAGGAAGCAACAGTTAGAACTGGACGTGGAACAACAGACTGGTTCCAAATAGGAAAAGGAATACGTCAAGGTTGTATATTGTCACCCTGCTTATTTAACTTCTGTGCAAAGTACATCATGAGAAACGCTGAGCTGGAAGAAGCACAGCTGGACTCAAGATTGCTGGGAGAAGTATCAATAACTTCAGATATGCAGATGACACCACCCTTATGGCAGAAAGTGAAGAGGAACTAAAAAGCCTCTTGATGAAAGTGAAAGAGGAGAGTGAAAAAGTTGGCTTAAAGCTCAACATTCAGAAAACGAAGATCATGGCATCTGGTCTCATCACTTCATGTGAAATAGATGGGGAAACAGTGGAAACAGTGTCAGACTTTATTTTGGGGGCCTCCAAAATCACTGCAGATGGTGATTGCAGCCATGAAATTAAAAGACGCTTACTCCTTGGAAAGAAAGTTATGACCAACCTAGATAGCATATTAAAAAGCAGAGACATTACTCTGCCAACAAAGTCTCTAATCAAGGCTATGATTTTTCCAGTGGTCATGTATGGATATGAGAGTTGGACTGTGAAGAAAGCTGAGTGCTGAAGAATTGATGCTTTTGAACTGTGGTGTTGGAGAAGACTTGAGAGTCCCTTGGATAGCAAGAAGATCCAACCAGTCCATCCTAAAGGAGATCAGTCCTGGGTGTTCATTGGAGGAACTGATGCTGAGTTGAAACTCCAATACTCTGACCACCTCATGCAAAGAGTTGACTGGTTGGAAAAGACTCTGATGTGGGGAGAGATTCGGGGCCAGAGGAGAAGGGGATGACAGAAGATGAGACAGCTTGATGGCATCACTGACTCGATGGACATGAGTCTTCGTAGACTCTGGGAGTTGGTGATAGACAGGGAGGCCTGGCGTGCTGCAATTCATGGGGTTGTAAAGAGTCGGACACAACTGAGCGACTGAACTGAACCGAACTGATAGATTCAACTATTCAACTGCTTTTATATATATCTAAGCTACTAAAAATCCTTCCTGAATGAATTGCAGATGAACAATTGAATATAAATGAAAACAGATGCTTCGAAGAAGAGGATCCAGAATTGTCATCAACTCTTCACAGTCACTACATGTTTTCCCTAACAAGCTCATATGCCCACAGCACATTGCCAAACCTTACTGACTTCTTCCAGCATTTCTTTATGAAGTTATGATTGTGACCTCATAGCACTCAGGACTGTTGGCTAAAGAGCATGCCTCCCCAGGATGTTCTCCTTTTCCAAAGAAGCTCTTACCCCCTTGAGGGTGGGGAAGGGAGGTGCACACACATATTGGAGGATGTCCCTCACGTAAACCCTGCCATCTGACCTCAGAATCTCCGAAGTTTGACTTCCTTTCAAATCTGACAATCTGGAGGCACTCCAGATCTAGAGACACAAGGCAAGCAGAAAAGGAAAGCCATTGACCCTGTATTTGGCATCCACATTCTTGTGACTTTCAAGTATATATTTTCAAAGTTAACCTATCAAAACGTCATTATCCTTCTGAATATACACATGTATTTTAACAGTACATACATTCACGATATAAAAGAAAAGATGGGTTCTTACACATAAAATGCAACATAACATAAAACAATGGTTTCCGCTGTAGTGGTTAGACTCAATGTCTATTTAAATGTATGCGTAAAGCATGTTTAAGACGTGCTAAGAGGTTAGATGATCAATAACTGAATGTGGAAGCTTGAACTAAGGCACATTGTTGAGTTTTTATCCCTGTTGGAAAAATCCTAGAAGACAGAAAATTCACTTTATACCTCATTTCTGTACACAATCAGATTTAACTGCTGAAAAAATACCTGGGTGTATAATCATGATTCCATCTATCTCTTTTTACTTCTTTCCTGACTCTTTTTCTAACAAAAACTGTTGATTTTCAGATACAGATTAAGAGAGGGAAGACATATTTAGACGTGTGCACACACACATGGTGGGGTGAGGGGGGCATGGGCTTGTGATAAACGTTTGTCATATATACATTTTTGCATAGAAACAGACACACAAGTGTTAAAATATATTCTTATTATAACATCTGCTAAAATTATGGTTCATTTTGACAGAAAGATGTCTAGCTCAAAATCTAATTTCAGGCAACTATTCAGCAAGCAGAATTGTAGTAACAATCTTTTCTGTGCTTTTTATGTGTATATTTTTCTGACAGGTTGTGCTAGTTATAGTAAGCCTTTCCCAGCACTCTACAGAATGTATCACAATGTGTGACTTAAATAAAAGCAAGTTATTAATATTTGAAACTTTAGAGCCCTCATCCCTTTGTTTACAATGATTCCTGGTTTCATCTTATTTATGTTGTTGGTTCTAGAATCAATTACCCCACCAGATTTACAATAAAGTTATCCAAGTTTGTTTATTATGTAAGAATATATTAACATTGCATAAAATCTTAAAGCACTAGATTTCTTGGAGAAATGCCCATGAATTTAAAGCACTAGTTTTAAAATTATGTATATTTAGATATATCCTTAATTCTGAAAGAATGCACAGCATAAACTTCTAGATTTTTTTTAAAGGATTAAAAGTTCCTCTGTTTTTGTTTCAATTTAAAATATAATCAATAGTTCTACCTCCCGAAGACAACCTCTCTTAATACAAGTTTGTTTCTAGGCTCTTTTTTTTTGTTTTTTTTTGGATACACTTTTACATAACTGGGACCATACTCCCTATAGTTTCTATCCTGCATTTTAAACTTAAAATTAAACATGTTTTCTTATGATATTATCACAATTTCAGACATATAAATACAAGTAACTGTGCCATAATTACTTTAGTTGAATTCATAATAAAGTGAAAGTTTTAGTTTCTAGGTCATGTCCAACTCTTTGGGACCCCAAGGACTGTAGCTGCCTGCCAGACTCCTGTCCATGAAATTCTCCAAGCAAGAATACTGGAGAGGATAGCCATTCCCTTCTCCAGGGGATTTTACTGACCCAGGGATCAAACGTAGGGTCTCCTGCATTGCAGACAAATTCTTTACCATCTGAGCCACTAGGGTGCATTTAAGTTTGCTATTATAAAAAAGCTCTCATGGTAACCTTAGTATGTCAAAGTTTCACAAATTTCAGATTATTTCTTTTATAGTATCAGTCAGGGCTTACCCTATGAAGCAGAAGCAGTAGGACATGTTTGCCAATGGATTTATTGTAAGGATCTGGCTTACCCCGTGGAGGCCAGCCAGCCAAGTATGGAATTGCAGGTGAGAAATGGAAAATTTCCTGCCATACCAGTAAACAAAGGATATCACATTCATCAGCAATTATTAGCCACCATGGATGATGAGCTGGTGGGCCTTGAGAAAACTCAGGGTGTGAAAACACAAAGAAACTGGCACCAGAGAGTTGAGGTTCATATCGTAGGAATGATTTCAGTAAGCCCAAACTCTTGCATGTTCCCATACATGGAAAAGTATTAAATTCCTTAACCTGGGTTTTCTTTAGTTAACAATAACCTGACCTTTGTTGCAAAAGTTCTATTAATATATAATTTTGCTCCTCCCCTCACTTCCTTGGAGAAATTCTCTCAGGGTTACTTGAGATGCTGTCTTCCGGGCTCAAAGTCCTAAGTGAAGTGAAGTGAAATTCGCTCAGTTGTGTCCGACTCTTTGCAACCCCATGGACTATAGTCTACCACACTCCTCCATCCATAGGATTTTCCAGGCAAAGGTACTGGAGTGGGTTGCAATTTCCTTCTCCAGAGGGTCTTCCTGACCCAGGGATTGAACCCAGGTCTTCCACATTGTAGGCAAATGCTTTACCATCTGAGCCACCAAGGAAGTCCTAAAAATCCCGCCAGATAAAACATGTGAAGTGTTTGTCATTCAGGCATGCTCTACTCTTTGTGACCCCGTGGACAAAATGATCTCTTTTCCTTACAGTTAATTGATTTTTTTTACTTTAATCACATCTTTAAAAAAAAAAAAAAAAAAACCTTCATGGCAACATTTGGATAAGTGTTTATGAATAACTGAGGACTGCAGCTTAGCAGGAGAAGGCAATGGCAACCCATTCTTGCCTGGAAAATCCCATGGATGGAGGAGCCTGGCAGGCTGCAGTCCAGGGGGTCGCTAAGGGTCTGACACGACTGAGCGACTTCACTTTCACTTTTCACTTTCATGCATTGGAGAAGGAACTGGCAACCCACTCCAGTGTTCTTGCCTGGAGAATCCCAGGACGGGGAAGCCTGGTGGGCTGCTGTCTATGGGGCTGCACAGAGTTGGACACGACTGAGGTGACTTAGCAGCAGCAGCAGCAGCTTAGCAAAGTTGACTCATTAAAAGACCATCAAGAACAATAACAACAAAAAAGACCATCAGGGCTAAAGATTTTGGAAGTAGAATTACTGAGTTAAAGGAAATGGATTTTAAAAATAAATTCTGATGTGTGTCCTACTCTTTATGACCCCATGGACTGTAGCCTACCAGGCTCCTCTGTCCATGGGATTTCCCAGGCAGGAATACTGCAGTGGGTTTCCATTTCCTTCTCCAGGGGATCTTCCTGACCCAGGGATTGAACTTACATCCCTTGTGTATCTCATGCACTGGCAGGTGGATTCTTTACCACTGCACCACCTGGGAAGCACCCCCCAATCTGATACATATATTTAAGTCCCTTTTCTAAAGGGTTGTCACAATTTTCTATGCTTTGCCACTCTATCCCTGAATTTTCCTGGGATAGATACCAAACTACCTACCCCAGGAAGGTAATGGGGTACCTACACCACAATGCATGCATGCATGCATGCTAAGTTGCTTCAGTCTTGTCTGACTCTTTGTGACCCTATGAGCTATAGCCTGCCAGGCTTCTCTGTCCACAGAATTCTCCAGGCAAGAATACTGGAGTGGGTTGCCATGCCTTCCTCCAGGGGATCTTCCTGATGCAGGATCGAACCTGTCTCTTATGTCTCCTGTGGGATCTTTACCACTAGCGCCACCTATGAATCAACAGCATAGTTGAGAAGCCTCCTAAAATAAAAAAGCACTAGTGTCTCAAGATAAGCACAAGGTTTTCTGGCAGTGAGTATTTAAAGATTTACTTTCCCAAGATAGTTATTGTACCTCCTCCCTGAGCCCTGTATGAGCCTCACTGATCAATTGCTCAGATCTATTTACAGGTGGGAATATAGATTACTATTTATTATTTACTATTTACAGGGGATGTGTTAGGCATTTTTGAGGGGAGTGTTAACCCTGTCCTCAAAAAGTCTCAAGACTAATTTTCAAGAAAAATATTGGATGTTATTATATCCACGTTAAAGTTCTTTTTCCTAAATTTCTCTGGGAAACAGGACTAATCATGTCTTTAAACTCTGCAACTGCTAAGTCGCTTCAGTCGTGTCCGACTCTGTGCGACCCCATAGACGGCAGCCTATCAGGCTCCCCCGTCCCTGAGATTCTCCAGGCAAGAACACTAGAGTGGGTTGCCATTTCCTTCTCCAATGCATGAAAGTGAAGTCGCTCAGTCGTGTCAGACTCTTAGCGACCCCATGGACTGCAGCCTACCAGGCTCCTCCATCCATGGGATTTTCCAGGCAGGAGTACTGGAGTGGGGTGCCATTGCCTTCTCTGCTTTAAACTCTACATAACTATAAATAAAAGGCAGGTCTTTCTGAAGTCCCTTGCTGTTTTAGTAGATCTATGTAAAATAAAGAACCACATTATTTTATCTTCAGAAAACATCATTAGGCAAAGGTTAGTGAAGCGATTAATTAGATGGACTTGGGGATGAGGTTTTTTTTTACTTGAATTCTTACTTCTACTTTGAACTATTTTTAAAACCTGGACAAATAATTTAATATCCTTAAGCTTCAGTTTTCTCACTTATAAAATGGAGATAATATTCTCTCATGTGGTTGTAGGAGGTTTAAATGAGCCAATATATGTAAAATGTGTGGTATATATGCTGGCATATGCTGTGTGTGTGTAAATGCATATTATCCCTTTGTATTTTCTGCTTTTAAACAATATAGAGGCAGGGCAGAAAGTGCAACTGGCTTGCAAACCATTCTTTGGTATCTTCAAAGGCTCAAACCTTCAGGGAAGTTAGGTTTAGGAGGAAGCAGGAAGTGAGGTGGGGGTGGGGTATAATTTGAAAACAGAAACAGAATGCCTAGGAAGAACATCAAGGAACACATGCTCCTCCAGAGGACACAGAGGGTCCCCAAGCTGAGGGAGAGGAGGATGGGGCTGTGGGTCCTGAGAGCAGAAAGGTCTGCATGCTTAGGGGTGGAGCCTGAAGAAAAGGAACTGAACAAAGAAGGCCTCACTGCCTCCACTTCGGGGTTTGGAGGCTGTTTGGTGGCATATTTCCCTAAAATATAGCTCTTTCCCTGTTCTCAGATTTAATTTCTTAAGATGAACATTTGAGAGGAAAAAACGAGGCAATTTTACTCCCGGTGTGAGAACACATTAATTTTCAAAAAATAGGAGCTGTGATTCACTATTTGCAGGCAAGCCAGGAGATGGCTTTGCCAATACTATTGATTCACTGCAAATGTCTCTGTGTTCTCAAAGCTTGATGTTAAACTCTTCAGTCAATGACTGTTTCAAAGCACCTAATTTAATTCAGTAGCTTAAAAACCTAATGCGGTTTCGCTGGTAATTGAACTTTCATAGAGAAAATCATGTGCCTTGTTTCCGAGAAATGAAATTAAAGAGTTAAGTCCAAATAGATGACATCCATTATCAATAGAGTAGGTTGGAACCTTTTTTTTTTGATGAGTATGTAGCAAAACAAAATAAACTAATAATTCTTGAGTGATTCTTTTATTTCATCATTGGGTATTAGACAGTCTTGATTACTTCCACAGATTCATTTTATAGGCAGTGTCAGAAACTACATCTGCAAAGCAAGAAGAATGACTCCTTAAATGTCATCCTCATTCTCATTGAAAGTGACAGATTTTTTGTCAATTTTGACAAAACTCAGTGTTCGCTCTGAACTATTAGAGCAGTTTATTTTCCAACAGCAGGTCATTCCAAACCGACATGATCGTTAATGTGGATGTTTAGTTCACGAGCTAAATCTTCAAACCCCTGACTCTTCATATTGGGGAAACCTCTGGGTCACCTGCCGTGGTTTCTTACAGAAAAAAAATAGAACTCTGTTGCAATACTTTGAACTCTAGATAAGGGAGATGTAAAAGTGATGTGTTTCTGGTGTTCCATTATAAGATAATAACAATGCATCTATTCTTAAAGAAACACATAAAAACTGAAGTTATTGGAGTCATAGCATCTGTGAAGAGGGTGCCTTTGGAGATAGGTGGAAGTGCTGACATGTTGCCCATGTGTCTGGACCTGGCGGGGTGGCCCCTGAGGCCGGATAGCACAGCACTTATTTCCCTGCAGACTCTGAAGCATCCTCATCCTTCCATCAAAGGCAGACAGAACCTCATCCCACAGGGGCCTCTTCACTTGCATTCTTTGCCTCCCCCAATGGCCAGTTGTTGTTAACTGAGCTTTCATAAATGTGGCTTCTCTGAGCAGAGCCAAACGTTTGCCTCAAATTTTGCCTATTATGCTGATGCATCTAATATGATTATTCTGATGCAGGACAAGAATCAGCATCATTCTAAACCTTAAAAAATAGAAGTAAGGGCTGGGCTAAGATTTCATGGGAAGGAAGGAGAGCATAGCTTCTCCTCTTCTGGAGAAACCTTTGCTCCTAGTTGTCTTTCCCAGCCTTGGAAAGGGTTCATCACACTCAGTGATGAACAACATCAGCTCAGAATAATGCTCTGATCGTTTTCTCCCAGTCATGCTTTGGGAGGGCATGTTATGCAGACAAGGGCACACCCTAGGGAGAAGGCAGTAGTGCTCAGAGGAAGCTGAACTTGGCCACCCATGCTGTGAAGTGGGAGCGAATGTTCTAATCAATAGCTTTGTCATTTTCTTCAATCATTCTGCCTCCCTTGCAATTTAGCCCAGAAAATCAGTTAAGGGTTGTCAGGAAGCATTTAACAGGAGGCTTCCTGTGTGCTATTTTGGATCTGTCAGGAATTCTCTGTTCCTTATTAATTTCTGAATATTCAGGAATTAAGAGGAGAGGCAAGCCTCTTCCCGGGGCTGAGGAATCCAGGCATTTCCTTCATTAGTTTTTCTATACGGTGATAAATACCCTCTTCCTTTTTATGGACCATATGGTAAAAGTGATTATTTACAACTCTCTCTCTTTAATATGGATTGCCTATGTTTTGTAAGTCTGGAATTTTAATCTTTATCTTTGCTGAGAATAACTACAGTATATATGCCCACACCATGTTGATTAAAACACCTTTGCTCCATCAGAGCTTTGGTCCCCGTGTCTTGCTTTCTCTCTCTGTCTCCCTGGCTATTTCTTTGGAGCACAGAGGTCCTCTATGTTCACTTTGCTGCTTGGGCTTCTAAGACCCTCTTGAGAAGGCACTCTGCACCCTCACCCCATCGAGAGGGTGCCTGAGGCCTCTGTGAACAGAGCAAGCCCTGTGCAGGGGCTTTATTGGCTTTCTGCGTAAACCAGGAATATCAGCCTCTTTCTCTCTCCTTTACTTTCTTATCAGTCAACTCTGGACCACGAGGTTCCGGTCCATTAAAGGACCTTAACAGAGGGTAAGAGAGCTCCTTGTGATCCTATAATCATTAGGGTGGCCCAGATGTTGTTCAGTGCTCTGCGGAAGGTAGAGAAACTACATGTCCTCCTCTGATGAACAACCTCCCCACGAGGGAGACTTACTGGCAAGTGTTCACTGATGAGAAACCTGGATTCAAAATCAAAGAAACTGGCAACAATTAAACATGATAAGCTAAGGGACTTCCCTGGTGGGCCAGTGGTTACGACTCTAGCACTTCCACTGAAGGGGCTCAATTTCCATTCCTAGTTGGGGAACTAAGATCCTTCAGGCCCAATCATGTGGGTAAAGAAAAAAAAAATTAAAAAAGCAGGGTGGGGTGGAACCTCAGGTGGATAATGTTTTGACCTTTGTTTTAGAAAAAGTCTCCCAGAGAAGTACCCATTCCTCTCCTGCACATCTGGTCAAAGATGGGGGTTGATTCTGATTGACAAATTCTTACCACTGTTTCAGGGAGGATAAGGCCAATGGCTTAAATAAAGGGGAAAGTATGTGTATTTTTAGGACTTAAACCCCTTGTGCTTTAACTTGTTGATTTATTAATTCAATACTTTCAGTTACTCATCACCTGTGCTTCAGGTACTCCGGCTTGCAGCATGGATGCTCTTTCTAGAAAACCTGAACATGATTTTGATAATCATAGTGATGAACTGTGATGAACTGGGCAGCTCACTTTACTTCTCTGATCTACACATCCATCAAGGAAATTGTGAAAATAAATTACTCTAACCCAAGCAATATGCCAGCAAATTTGGAAAACTCAGCAGTGGCCACAGGACTGGAAAAGGTCAGTTTTCATTCCAATCCCAAAGAAAGGCAATGCAAAAGAATGCTCAAACTACCACACAATTGCACTCATCTCACACACTAGTAAAGTAATGCTCAAAATTCTCCAAGCCAGGCTTCAGCAATACGTGAAACGTGAAATTCCTGATGTTCAAGCTGGTTTTAGAAAAGGCAGAGGAACCAGAGATCAAATTGCCAACATCCGATGGATCATGGAAAAAGCAAGAGAGTTCCAGAAAAACATCTATTTCTGCTTTATTGACTATGCCAAAGCCTTTGACTGTGTGGATCACAATAAACTGTGGAAAATTCTGAAAGAGCTGGGAATACCAGACCACCTAACCTGCCTCTTGAGAAATCTGTATGCAGGCCAGGAAGCAACAGTTAGAACTGGACATGGACCAACAGACTGGCTCCAAATAGGAAAAGGAATACGTCAAGGCTGTATATTGTCACCCTGCTTATTTAACTTCTATGCAGAGTACATCATGAGAAACACTGGGCTGGAAGAAGCACAAGCTGGAATCAAGATTGCCGGGAGAAATATCAATAACCTCAGATATGCAGATGACACCACCCTTATGGCAGAAAGTGAAGAGGAACTAAAAAGCCTCTTGATGAAAGTGAAAGAGGAGAGTGAAAAAGTTGGCTTAAAGCTCAACATTCAGAAAACTAAGATCATGGCATCTGGTCCCGTCACTTCATGGGAATAGATGGGAAAACAGTGGAAACAGCGTCAGACTTTATTTTTGGGGGGGCTCCAAAATCACTGCAGATGGTGATTGCAGCCACGAAATTAAAAGATGCTTACTCCTTGGAAGGAAAATTATGACCAATCTAGATAGCATATTCAAAAGCAGAGACATTACTTTGCCAACAAAGCTCTGTCTAGTCAAGGCTATGGTTTTTCCAGTGGTCATGTATGGATGTGAGAGTTGGACTGTGAAGAAGGCTGAGTGCTGAAGAATTGATGCTTTTGAACTGTGGTGTTGGAGAAGACTCTTGAGAGTCCCATGGACTGGAAGAAGATCCAACCAGTCCATCCTAAAGGAGATCAGTCCTGGATGTTCTTTGGGAGGAATGATGCTAAGCTGAAGTTCCAGTACTTTGGCCACCCCATGCAAAGAGTTGACTCATTGGAAAAGACTCTGATGCTGAGAGGGACTGGGGGCAGGAGGAGAAGGGAACAACGGAGGATGAGATGGCTGGATGGCATCACTGACTCGAAGAATGTGGGTTTGGGTGAACACCGGGAGTTGGTGATGGACAGGGAGGCCTAGCGTGCTGCTATTCATGGGATCGCAAAGAGTCGGACACAACTGAGCGACTGAACTGAACTGAACGCAACCAACACAGTTTTTGTGGCTCTGGGAGCACATAACAATATTAGAGAAAAATTTACCAAATAATGAGAGTTCATATCCCTTGTGGGTAAGTGTTTCACTTAATGAAACATGAATGAAACATTGTAAGATAGAATTCCTCCTCCATTTGGAACTAGATGTCAATAATCCCAATTCAAGATTGACTCATTTTGATTCATTAAATCCACTACTTTGGTTGAATATCTAGCCTCTAGAGGAAAATTGAGGAACCTCCTTTAGTAATTTCACTAACATTGCATTGATACTTACTGCCTTATTCCAAAAATATTTTTTGAAAAACAATTGTGCTAGAAGATTACAGTTTAGTAGAAGAAGGTGTCTGAACCAACCACTGCACTACAATGTATAAATTCTGGAATAGAAATTTTGAAGGCTATGTATAGGATGAGGGCTTAATAGAAATAATGAAAATCAAAAATTGTTCTAGTTAACTAGTAATATAATATTTCTAACATTCCCTCAGCACTCCTTCTTCTTTCTTTCTCCTTTCTCAGAAAAAAAAGGAAGATAAGAAAAAAGAGAAATGAAATAACATCAGAAACCACCATGAATGGTTAGATATTTATATTAACTCATATATTAACTCATCTCTTAAACCTGATTTTCTTTCCTTTCTTTTTTTAATCCTGTTTAACATCCATAGTTTTATTTGACTCATATCTTTTTTTGGGGGGGGCTTCATCTAGCAGCACACAGAATCATAGTTACCTGACCAGGGATAAAAACCTATGCCCCTGAAATGGAAGCGTGGAGTCCTAAACACTGGACCGTCAAGGAATTCCCTTGACTGATATCGTAGATAGAAAGAAGGGCTTAATGAGACACGTGGCTTCAGATAGAAGGGTTAAAGTAAATAACCTTGGGGAAAAAGAACACCTGGGAAAGGTCAAAACAACAATAAGGAGGAAATGAGACTGGCTGATTTATATGTGTCAAACAGCATTTCACAGCATTTTGCTAAAGTTTAATCCCGAGTGATGATGCTTCCAAATACTTCCGCTCAAATATTTGTTCATCTTGTTTAAATCCTGGTTCCAGATAGTTCCAGAGCCATCTTGAGGAAATTTCCTAGCTTTTTATTGCTTTAGAGCTTTCATCTATAAAGTGAGTGTAAAGACACTTCACTGTTTTGTGAAGGGGATCAGGACACACCACCCCAATTTTGCTACTTTGACATATTGATTTTTTTGAACTGAAAGCAACTGAGAAACAGCACATCCAAGAAAAGTCCTTTGTTCTCACCCTTCTACCTAAAAGCAGAGTATAGACATCCCCCCAGGTGCTCTAGTGGTAAAGAACTTGCCTGACAGTGTAGAAGACCCAAGAGATGTGGGTTTGATCCCTGGGTCAGGAAGATCCCTTGTAGGAGGAAGTGGCAACCCACTCACCAGAGTGATTTCTCAGGATTCCTGCCTGGTAAATCCCATGGATAGAGGAGCCTGGAGGGCTACAGGCTGTAGGGCTGCAAAGAGCTGGACATGACTGAGCACACACACACAAACTACTCCCTCCCAAAAACCCTGTATCAAGATGAGGATAGCAATTCTCATCCTCAGAGTTGGAGAGGTGGCACCAAGGTGAGTCCACATAAAGAAAAACCTTACTAAAATAACACTTTACTTCCATTAGTTCTGAAACTGAGTAGAACCTTATGGGGCTCCTGGGCTTGAAATTCTTTCTGTGTCCCCTGTTTCTTGAACTTCCTTGAGTTCTTGAGTTCCAAAGGGCAGGTTCAAACAGTTGCTAATCAGGGAGGGTATGCAGAGACAAGGGAGGAGCAGTGGAGAAACAATTGTGCAACCTTGGGGCAAGGTCCTGGTTCTCCTTCAAGGGATTTTTTGTTCAGTCACTCAGTCCTGTCCGACTCTTTGTAACCTCATGGATTACAGCATGCCAGGCTTCCCTCTCCTTCACCATCTCCTGGAGCTTGCTCAAACTCATGTCCATTGAGTCTGTGATGCCATCCAACTATCTCATCCTCTGTTGTCCCCTTCTCCTCCTGCCTTCAATCGTTCGCAGCATCAGGGTCTTTTCTAATGAATCAGCTCTTCACATCAGGTGGTCAAAATATTGGAGCTTGAGCTTCAGCATCAGTCATTCCAATGAATATTCAGGATTGATTTCCTTTAGGATTGGCTGGTTTGATCTCTTTGCAGTCCAAGGAACTCTCAAGAGTCTTCTCCAACACCACAGTTCAAAAGCATCAGTTCTCCTATGCTCAGCTTTCTTTATGGTCCAACTCTCACATCCATACATGAATACTAGAAAACCATAGCTTTGACTGTACAGGCCTTTGTTGGCAAAGTAATGTCTCTGTTTTTTAATATAACTGTCTAGATTTGTCATAGCTTTTCTTGAAGGGATACACATAACAATATCTTTGATCTCAACTGCAGAAATAAAACCACCAACAAATGGAAGATGTTAACTACTTGAGGAAGCATCCAAAACCTCAGGAACCACAGCTCATCAGACCACCTGAAGCCAGATTAAAGGAGTCCAGTCCCTATATATGCGCTGATCTTTATCAATAACCCTGCCCTTGAACCATTCCTATGAAACACCTCACCAAATCCCTCCAGGTTGGGACAGACAATTTTTGAGGGCACAAGCCACTGTGTCCCCCTTTGCCTGGCAAAGCAATGAAGCTATTCTTTTCTACCTCAAGCAAAACTCTGTCTCTGAGATTTGATTTGGCACTGGTGCACAGAGGCCAAGTTTTTAGCATCAGTTTCTCTCATATATATTTTTTCTCACATAATTTATCAGCCTTAGAAGGCCCAAATCCCTCTTCTTTTGTCTACTTACTTCAGAATTTACTGTGCATGTGTACTCTCAGTTGTGTCCGACTCCTTTGCCAACCCCAGGAACTGTAACCCACCTGGCTCCTCTGTCCATGGAATTATCCAGACAAGAATACTGGAGTGGATTGCCATTCCCTTCTCCAGGGGATTGTCCTGAGCGAAGGATCAAATCCACATCTTGCATTGGCAAACGGATTCTTACCAACTGTGACACCCCCACAATTTATTGGCCCTTGTTAAAATGTTCCATAGACCCCTTAATCTGACCAATTCCTGAGGTTTTTCATGTTTCTATGATGCCTCTGTGCATGTAAAAATATTAACATCAATATAAATTTTACCTCTCTTTTTCTACTTAATGTGTCTCTTGCTTGTTTAATTCTCAAGTTCTTTGTACTGAGCCCAAAAGGATAGAGGAAAAGTTTCTCTATCCCTATACTTGTAAGGATTAAATGAGATTAACTGTTGAGAAGTCATTTGTTCCAGTATAATGATTTTCAGGATCATCACACCAGATTTCTTTCATTCAAATGCAGACATGACATAATATGGTTAGAAAATATCAGCCTAACATTTGGGCCAGAATTCTTCTCTATGAGCTGTTTCTGCTTAGAAAACAAGTTCATAAATGCTTGGAAAGTTTCAGCTGGTGACTTCAGAGGACAGGGGATGCTATGGGTGAAGTGAGAGGAGGAATGTATTGTTTTTTTACCAAGAAGCCAGGGGAGGAGAGAGAGATAAGTTTTAGGAGAAGAGCAGACATAAGCCAGAAAAACAGAAGAACAGTTACTTCAGAGAAAAATCCAAGAGAGAAACTTCTGGTCTTGAGTGGTAAAATGGACCAGAGAACAGGGCAATATAATAAGTGATGTAGAGACTTCCCTGGTGGTCCAGTGGTTGAGACTTCCCCTTCCACTGCAGGGGTTATAGGTTTGATTCCTGGTCAGAGAGCTAAGAATCCACATTCCTCATGGCCAATAAACCAAAACATAAAATACAAACACTAATATAACACATTTAGACAAAAAAATGACCTACGTGAAAAAAATTAAAAAAAAAAAGCAATATGTTTTTGTTCCCACCTTTCCAATTATCAGTAAAATCACACATATTTACAAATGTTTTAGTTCTAATTCATCATCTGAGGATGATGATACAGGAACCGTGTTTATAACCAGATCGATGAGAGGTGGCACCCAGTCAGTCTGTGTGGAGCCCAGGAAGTAGAGGAAGCTGTGTGATAGCAAAATGTCTAGGTATTCACCAAGGGTCCCAGAATGGCTTTGAATTTCAGCAGCAAGTGGAAGTACGGGGTTCAGCCCAGGTTTACTGTGCTCACCAAGGATCAGATGAGCTCCCATATGACACATGACTTACACCAACTTATAAAGACACCAGAAAAGAGTTCACACTGTTTCAAAGTTGGCTCCATGACTAGGCATTTATTTTTAACATAGAATGAGATTCTTTAGGTTACATCCTTCTGTTTACATCAATCATATTTCATACCCTCTTTGTTCACCTGTGTCTCTCAGCCTTGACTTTTCCTAAGCCAAATACATCCCTGTGCATTTGCGACTCTTGCTTACATGGTCATCAGAAGAGAAAAGTAAAATTGCTCTACCGAAGATCATAATGACAAAATGTGCTTTTAGTTTTGTTTCATTTTATTTATTTGTATTGAAGCATATTTTTTTTACAATGTTGTATTAGTTTCTGCTGTACAATGAAGTGTATCAGCTATAAGCATACATATAACCCCTTCCTTTTGCACCTTTCTCCTACCTCCACCATCCCATGTTTCTCGTTCATCACAGAACACTGAACTGAACTCTCTGTGCTATACAGCAGCTTCCCACTAGCTCTCTATTTTACACATGGTAGTGTATATATGTGTGTGTGTGTGTATGTGTTCAGTCGTTCAGCTGTGTCTGACTCTTTGCAACCCCATGGACTGTAGCCTTCCAGGCTCCTCTTGTCCATGGAATTTTCCAGGCGAGAATACTGGAGCAAGTTGCCATTTCCTCCTCCAGGGGATCTTCCTGACCCAGGGATCAAACCCGCATCTCTTGCATCTCCTTCATTGGCAGGAGGATCTTTTACTGCAGCACCACGTGAGGATCCAGTGTATGTATGTTAATCCTAATCTTCCAGTTTGTCCCACCCCCATGCTCCCTCCTCCCATGTACCCATATCCATTCTTTACATCTGTGTCTCCATTCCTGCCCTGTAAATAGATTTGTTTGAACCATTTTTCTAGGTTTCACATAGATGTGTTCCTATACAATACTTGTTTTTCTCTTTCTGACTTATTTCACTCTGTATAACAGACTATAGGTCCATTTGCTAAGTCACTTCAGTCGTGTTCAACTCTGTGCGACCCCATAGACAGCAGCCCACCAGACTCCCCCGTCCCTGGGATTCTCCAAGCAAGAACACTGGAGTGGGTTGCCATTTCCTTCTCCAATGCAGGAAAGTGAAAAGTGAAAGTGAAGTCGCTCAGTCGTGTCCAGCTCTTAGCAACCCCATGGACTGCAGCCTTCCAGGCTCCTCCATCCATGGGATTTTCCAGGCAAAAGTACTGGAGTAGGGCGCCATTGCCTTCTCCGGTAGGTCCATTTACATCTCTACAAATGACCCTATTTCATTTCTTTTAGTAGCTGAATAATATTCCATTCTGTATATGTAGCACCATCTTCTTTATCCATATTCTCTAAATAGAGATAGATTATGAAACTATTTATGTACCGTTCTTCTCACACAGGTATGTTTAAAGTTATACTTCATAGGTCTATTCTTTGGAACCTCAACTACAAAGTCAAGTGTTGTCAATTTTTAATTTTTTCTTCAGAGAAAACTTTTCGTCTGCCATCCAGTGACATTATGTGTTTCATTTGGGCCATTTCCTCCCTTCTCTGAGATCTCCACACTGAATTTTGCTCCAGTTTCTTGTTCCTTCTCTGATAGTCTTTGTAATTAGAATTGGAGGTTTGGAAGAAACTCACATTCAGAGTAATTCCAGATGGAGCCAGGAGCAAGAACGTAAGTCTTACTGACCCATGGAAATTTACCTGTGGTCAGCCCTGGGCTCTGTGTATGCTTAGTTGCCCAGTTGTGTCTGACTGTTTGCGACACCATGGACTATAGCCCACCAGGCTCCTCTCTCCGTGGGGTTCTGCAGGCAAGAATACTGGAGTGGGTTGCCATGCCCTCTTCCAGGGGATCTTCCCAACCCAGGGACTGAACCCAGATCTCCATCATTGCAGGCAGATTCTTTTACCATCTGAACCACCAGGGAGACCCTGGGATGCTATTGAAATAAAACACCCACAGTCCATCAGTTGAAACTGGTTATTTCTCTTGCTTTCTAAGCCCTCTTCAAAATGACCAAAACAAACAGTACCCCTTCACCTCACAAGGTAACAAGCTATCTTGGTCTCAATTCCTACATCCCTTCTTGCTCTGAGTTGGTTAGGATCACACTTCCTTGGGTTCATGAACTACATTTATGTGGCAAGAAAACAGAGAGACAGGCTGTTGCAAATCAAAAGAAGCAGACACTTGGGCATTTCAGGTGACCAAGCATTTCAGGATGGTTCAGGGTTTGCACTGCATCAGTAAGTGAATTCTCTTTCCTGCTCCCATTGGCAGAAATGGTTCAGCTTTAGTGAGCCATTCAGACCTTGGCTACATTACTGGGACTCTTTATCTTTCTTGAAAAGACATGGACATGATCCTGAAAATAAATATATGAGTGAATAAATAAATAACAGTGCTAAGATTTTCTGTCTTCAAAATGTTAAATATTCAACAAAGTAATCCATAGGGAAAAGTATAATGCTGTTACAGTTTTTCAAAAAAAATAAAAAAGACTAAGATGGAGAGAGTGATGTTATAAAATCAAGAAGAGACTTTGGTTTCCAAGTTGCATCTACTTACTTGTCACATGAATATGAATGACTTTTCTTTTTCAGTCTAAACTTGCTAAGCCACTTGTGGTTTTGTTCCAGCAACTGCTCCCCTGTGCAGGCTGTGGCTTTGCTTATAGTGAGTTCAGTTGACTTTTCTCAGCCATCGTGCTTCTCTGGGCAAGGGAGGTATTTGCTGTCACTAAAGTGAGCTGAATAAACAAGATGTCACTCTGTATTTGCTGAAAATTGGTGCCTTGTCAGGAGGCAGTGGTGACGTGGGCAGTGATCTGGTGCACTCTAGAATATTAACAGAGGTTCCAGGATCTTGCAAACAAGCAGCCTGTGCTACTTTTCTTTCAAAATAATGCTATTAAATATTAAATGCATACATATTCAGTTGCTTCAGTCATGTCTGACTCTTTGTGACCCTGTATGGACTGAAGCCCACCAGGCCTCTCTGTCCATGGGATTCCCCAGGCAAGAATACTGGAGTGGGTTGCCATGCCCTCCTCCAGAGGATTTTCTGAACTCAGGGACTGAACTGGTATATCTTGCATTGCAGATGAATTCTTTACCACTGAGCCACCGTGGAAGCCCAAATATTAAATACTTCATAATATTATTCTTTAAATATAATATTATATTATAGTAATATAATATAAATATTTAAATATAAAGAACAATATTATG
>SJYQ01006987.1:54264-65632 GCA_006410935.1 Redunca redunca
GATCATTATCTTCATGAGAAATAAATAACTGTGATGCTTGAATGTACCATATGGAATTTTGTTTGTTGATGGTTAATTCTCATGTATGCTAATTGTTGACCAAAGTCTGTTATTCTTCTGTAGCTGAAGATTTCCTTAATCTCTGTTTCTTTCTCTTAGGATAGCTGAGAAACTTGATTTGTTTGAGTTTTTGTGGAGCTGGCTCTGTCTTTGAAAGCTAGGTCAACAGAGTTGTTGGAGTTGAAATTGTCCAGCCCTTTAACTACATTTGGGCTTGATGGATACTGAACCTGGTTAGTCTCATAAGCCTCTGGGAGCCACTTTCCTCCTTTTTATATTTTGAATGGCCTACTTTTGCTTGTGGACTGTAACATGCAATCTTGCATAACAACTGCTTTTATAGCTTTTAACTCTAGTAGCCAACACAGGACTTTGTGTACATATCAGGGCTCCAGAAACATTTGATATTATTGATAACAGTCAATGATGATAATCAGTATTTTAAATTTTAGGAAGAGTAACCAACCATGGAGAACATCATGAGAAATGCTGGGCTGGAAGAAGCACAAGCTGGAATCAAGATTGCTGGGAGAAATATCAATCACCTCAGATATGCAGATGACACCACCCTTATGGCAGAAAGTGAAGAAGAATTTAAAAGCTTCTTGATGAAAGTGAAAGAGCAGAGTGAAAAAGTTGGCTTAGAACTCAACATTCAGAAAACTCAGATCATGGCATCTGGTCCCATCACTTCATGGGAAATAGATGGGAAAACAGTGTCAGACTTTATTTTTGGGGGGCTCCAAAATCACTGCAGATGGTGACTGCAGCCATGAAATTAAAAGATGCTTACTCCTTGGAAGGAAAATTATGACCAACCTAGATAGCATATTGAAAAGCAGAGATATTACTCTGCTAGCAAAGCTCTGTCTAGTCAAGGCTATGGTTTTTCCAGTGGTCATGTATGGATGTGAGAGTTGGACTGTGAAGAAAGCTGAACACCAAAGAATTAATGCTTTTGAACTGTGGTGTTGGAGAAGACTCTTGAGAGTCTCTTGGACTGCAAGGAAGTCCAACCAGTCCATCCTATAGGAGATTAGTCCTGGGTATTCATTGGAAGCACTAATGCTGAAGCTGAAACTCCAATACTTTGGCCACCTCATGCAAAAAGTTGACTCACTGGAAAAGACCCTGATACTGGGAGAGATTGGGGGCAGGAGGAGAAGGGGACGACACAGGATGAGATGAATGATGGCATCACCAACTCGATGGACATGAGTTTGAGTGAACTCTGGGAGTTGGTGATGAACAGTGAGGCCTGGGGTGCTATGAGTCAGGGAGTTGCAAAGAACTGGACAGAACTGAGCGACTGAACTGAACTGAACCAATCATGGTGATACAATCTCCTGCTCACTTGTTCCTACTTTACAAGCAAGAAATGAACTTAGAGTACAGAACCTGCTTAAGGTTTAAGATGAATATAGCTCACCCTAACAAACAGATTTGACATAAAGCTGTCACTGGAATTATCAGGCTTTTTATGTTGAATCTGACTAATGATAGCTGGCACTGACTGCATTTCTCATATGTAAAGCAGTTCATGTTTATTAACTCAGCTTCATAGCAATTCAAAGAGAGACATGAATTATTACTTATATTTCAAAGATGACAAATGCAGAAATCAAAGTTTAGTTGCTGGGGCTCCAAGGTCCCGTTGCTGGTAAAGGGCTCCTCCAGGATTTAAGCCATGGAAGCCATTGTAAGGACCCACTTTCATCGGATGTGTTATATAGTTTTTCATTTAAAGTTAGGTTTGAATTCAGCGAGTGAGGTTAAGATTATATATATGAATCTGTTTCTTATCTTGAATAATTTTCTGTGTATTTCTAGCCAATAATATTTCATGTTATTGAGTTTTCATTTTCATTTTTATCAAATTATCTCTTTAAAAATTTTCTGTATTAGTTTCACCAAAGGATTGTGGTTGGAAGTCCTCGTACAATGTATTTAACTATAACAAAATAAAAATCCTATGTTATGTACTGATTTTTGACAAAAGTGAAGAAGTAATTCCATGGAGGAAGTGCAGTCTTTTCAGCAAGTGGTGCTGGAGCAATTGAACATACTAAAACATGAAGCTCACCCCAAACCTCACGTCTTATTCATAAGTGAACTCAAAATGGATCAAAGATTTAAATATACAACATAAGACTATAAAACATTTGAAACAAAAACAGAGGGGAATATCTTTAGGAAGTAGGCCTGGGCAGAACTCTTGGGCATGACATCAAAAGTGTGATAAAAGTGACATAAAATTTTTTTGCTAAACTAGACTTCATCAAAATAAAAAAACTTTATATATATATTTATGTATCACACTTTTGATGTTATATATATATATGTATGTGTGTATATATGTATAAAAATCACTTCAATATACACTTGAAACTAATACAACATTGTAAATCAATTATATTTCAATAATAAAATCTTTTGCTCCATGAAAGTTCCTGTTAATAATAGAATAAAAAGACAAGCTATATCCTGGTAGACAGTGTTTTCAAACTGCTTATCTGACAAAAGAGTTATATTTAGAATGTAGAGAACTGTCAAAGGTCAGCAGCAAGAAAAGAAAAATAGAAAATGGGCAAAAGGTACAAACAAGTATTTCGCAAAGAGAAGAGGCAGACAGTATGTAAGCACATGAAAAGAAATTTAGCATCTTTAGCCATTAGGGAAATAAACCTGAAAGCTGCAGTAAGACATCACTATATATGTGTCAGTGTGTACAATAAGAAACAGTAATAAGACCAAATGCTATCAAGGATGCTTAGAACCTAAATTTCTCACACAATTATAATGTGAATCTAAAATGGTACAACTACTCTGAAAAGAGTTTGGCACTTTTTCCATAGGAGTCTATATGCTATTTTTTTTAGTTTCATGTGAATCTCTGTTTTATAATAAGAAGTTAAAGAAATCACATGTCCAACATGGTAAGATGGGAATGGCCCATCACTTCATTCATGATCTTATTATAATGATAAAAATGGTATTATCAATAATAATGTACATATAATAGACACGCACAGTTTATTTGAAAAATTTTTTATATCTAGTTGTTTTAGGTTAAAATATCTCAAACATACTAGCCATTTAAGAGATAGAATCCTTTTAAAATTCTAGTCATGGTTTGCTGCACCAGGTTTTATTTGAAAAAATTCAGAGGCACCACTGGATGGCAGTAGAGGTTTGCTTTTTTTGTTTACCTGGCATATGCGGAGGAGAGCGGGGCAGGGGAAGGCTGAGAAAATAAGGGACATATTTGGTTCTGCTTTCAGAACCAAATAAAAAAATAAATATATATTTGTAATGATAAACATTATTTGTAATTAGCAAGGTTTAAGTTGCAAATGCTATCATTAAAAAATAATCAGTATGGTATAAGTTAAATAAACTTGCAAAAAATAACAAACTGAAAGATCACAGGCAGAGTAAGCTTTGTAAAATAAATCTTGAGATAACAGTCTGGATGAAAATGAACAACTTCAGAGAAAAAAAAATTGGCATTGAGTTCTGTGATGGCAAGTGAGATTTTATGGTTCAAAATATTAATGTCTTTCAGAAATTTTAAGCTATTCTTTTATTTCTGCCTCGTCCCACTAATGATTATACAAAGTTCAGCTGCTGCTTGTCATTTTTTTAAAATTTAACTTAATTTATTTTTTGCATGAAATGTTCCCTTGGTATCTCTAATTTTCTTGAAGAGATCTCTAGTCTTTCCCTTTCTGTTGTTTTCCTCTATTTCTTTGCATTGATCGCTGAAAAAGGCTTTCTTATCTCTTCTTGCTATTCTTTGGAACTGCATTCAGATGCTTATATCTTTCCTTTTCTCCTTGGCTTTTCGCCTCTCTTCTTTTCACAGCTATTTGTAAGGCTTCCCCAGACAGCCATTTTGCTTTTTTGCATTTCTTTTCCATGGGGATGTTCTTGATCCCTGTCTCCTGTACAATGTCACGAACCTCATTCCATAGATCATCAGGCACTCTATCTATCAGATCTAGACCCTTAAATCTATTTCTCACTTCCACTGTATAATCATAAGGGATTTGATTGAGGTCATACCTGAATGGTCTAGCGGTTTTCCCTACTTTCTTCAATTTGAGTCTGAATTTGGTAATAAGGAGTTCATGATCTGAGCCACAGTCAGCTCCTGGTCTTGTTTTTGTTGACTGTATAGAGCTTCTCCATCTTTGGCTGCAGAGAATATAATCAATCTGATTTTGGTGTTGACCATCTGGTGATGTCCATGTGTAAAGTTTTCTCTTGTGTTGTTGGAAGAGGGTGTTTGCTATGACCAGTGCATTTTCTTGGCAAAACTCTGTTAGTCTTTGCCCTGCTTCATTCCACATTCCAAGGCCAAATTTGCCTGTTACTCCAGGTGTTTCTTGACTTCCTACTTTTGCATTCCAGTCTCCTATAATGAAAAGGACATCTTTTTTGGGTGTTAGTTCTAAAAGGTCTCTTGTAGGTCTTCATAGAACCGTTCAGCTTCAGCTTCTTCAGTCTTACTGGTTGGGGCATAGACTTGGATTACTGTAATATTGAACGGTTTGCCTTGGAGACAAACAGAGATCATTCTGTCGTTTTTGAGATTGCATCCAAGTACTGCATTTCGGACTCTTCTGTTGACCATGATGACTACTCCATTTCTTCTGAGGGATTCCTGCCTGCAGTAGTAGATATAATGGTCATCTGAGTTAAATTCACCTATCCCAGTCCATTTTAGTTCGCTGATTCCTAGAATGTCGACGTTCACTCTTGCCATCTCCTGTTTGACCACTTCCAATTTGCCTTGATTCATGGACCTGACATTCCAGGTTCCTATGCAATATCGCTCTTTACAGCATCAGACCTTGCTTCTATCACCAGACACACCCACAGCTGGGTATTGTTTTTGCTTTGGCTCCAACCCTTTATTCTTTCTGGAGTTATTTCTCTACTGACCTCCAGTAGCATATTGGGCACCTACTGACCTGGGGAGTTCCTCTTTCAGTATCCTTTCATTTTGCCTTTTCACAGAAATGGTTTGGACCTAACAGAAGCAGAAGATATTAAGAAGAGGTGGCAAGAATACACAGAAGAACTGTACAAAAATGATCTTCATGACCCAGATAATCACGATGGTGTGATCACTCACCTACAGCCAGACATCCTGGAGTGTGAAGTCAAGTAGGCCTTAGAAGGCATCACTACGAACAAAGCTAGTGGAGGTGATGGAATACCAGTTGAGCTGTTTCAAATCCTAAAAGATGATGCTGTGAAAGTGCTGCATTCAATATGCCAGCAAATTTGGAAAACTCAGCACTGGCCACAGGACTGGAAAAGGTCAGTTTTCATTCCAATCCCAAAGAAAGGCAATGCCAAGGAATGTTCAAACTACCGCACAATTCCACTCATCTCACACGCTAGTAAAGTAATGCTCAAAATTCTCCAAGCCGGGCTTCAGCAATACGCGACTGTGAACTCCCTGATGTTCAAGCTAGTTTTAGAAAAGGCAGAGGAACCAGAGATCAAACTGCCAACGTCCGCTGGATCATGGAAAAAGCAAGAGAGTTCCAGAAAAACATCTATTTCTGCTTTATTGACTATGCCAAAGCCTTTGACTGTGTGGATCACAATAAACCGTGGAAAATTCTGAAAGAGATGGGAATACCAGACCACCCAACCTGCCTCTTGAGAAATCTGTATGCAGGCCAGGAAGCAACAGTTAGAACTGGACATGGACCAACAGACTGGTTCCAAATAGGAAAAGGAGTACGTCAAGGCTGTATATTGTCACCCTGCTTATTTAACTTCTATGAAGAGTACATCATGAGAAATTCTGGACTGGAAGAAACACAAGCTGGACTCAGGATTGCTGGGAGAAATATCAATAACCTCAGATATGCAGATGACACCACCCTTATGGCAGAAAGTGAAGAGGACCTAAAAAGCCTCTTGATGAAAGTGAAAGAGGAGAGTGAAAAAGTTGGCTTAAAGCTCAACATTCAGAAAATGAAGATCATGGCATCTGGTCCTATCACTCCATTGGAAATAGATGGAGAAACAGTGGAAACAGTGTCAGACTTTATTTTTGGGGGGCTCCAAAATCACTGCAGATGGTGATTGCAGCCATGAAATTGAAAGATGCTTACTCCTTGGAAGAAAAGTTATGACCAATAGCATATTCAAAAGCAGAGACATTACTCTGCTGACTAAGGTCTGTCTAGTCAAGGCTATGGTTTTTCCAGTGGTCATGTATGGATGTGAGAGTTGGACTGTGAAGAAGGCTGAGTGCCAAAGAATTGATGCTTTTGAACTGTGATGTTGGAGAAGACTTGAGAGTCCCTTGGACTGCAAGCAGATCCAACCAGTCCATTCTGAAGGAGATCAGCCCTGGGATTTCTTTGGAAGGAATGATGCTGAAGCTGAAGCTCCAGTACTTTGGCCACCTCATGAGAAGAGTTGACTCACTGGAAAAGACTCTGATGCTGGGAGGGATTGGGGGCAGGAGGAGAAGTGGACGACTGAGGAAGAGATGGCTGGATGGCATCACGGACTCGATGGACGTGAGTCTGAGTGAACTCCGGGAGTTGGTGATGGACAGGGAGGCCTGGCGTGCTGTGATTCATGGAGTTGCAAAGAGTCGGACACATCTGAGCGACTGAACTGAACTGAACTGAATTTATTTTTTAATTTTGTATTGGAGTATAGCTGATTTACAATGTTGTATTAATTTCAGGTATACAGCAAACTTATCCAATTATGAAAAAGAAAAAGTGAAGTGAAAGTGTTAGTCCCTCAGTAGTGTCCGACTCTGTGATCCTATAGACTGGAGCCTGTCAGGCTCCTCTCTGTCCATGAAATTTTCCAGGCTAGAATACTAGAGTGGGTAGTCATTCTGTTCTCCAGGTCTGTTCTCCAGGAAATCTTCCTGACCCAAAGACTCAACCCAGGTCTCCTGCATTGCAGGCAGATTCTTTATCATCTGAGCCACTATATCTATTCTTATTCAGATGTTTTCCCCCATTTAGGTTATTACAGAATACTGAGTAGAGTTCCCTGTGCTATACGGTAGGTCCTTGCTTATTATCTATTTTATGTATAGCAATGTATATATATTAATCCCAGACTCTTAATTTATCCTCCATCTCCACTCCATCATTTTGTAACTGAGAAAAAGTCTTCCTCTTTTAGATTACCGATTAAAGCCATATGAAGCAGAGGAAAAAAATTCTGCTGTTTTTGTGTTATCACATTTCAAAATACTCAGTATCTTTTCATCTTGAAAAATCTCTATATCACTTGCTGGATTTTCTGTGAAATTTATTTGCTAGGGACAAATTGAAGCATGTCTTAATATTATGGTTCAAGAGATGGGGGTTGCAATGGGGAAGTGAGGAAGTTGAGGTTGACAGGCCCATGAGGGTTCCATCCTAGTCTTTAATGAAAGGCTTTCTAGGTTAAAAAGAGAGAGAGAGAGAGAGAGATCCTATCCTTTTCTTCCTAGAGGTTAATTGATAAGGTTAACCCATTCATGCTTCTCACTCTAACTATATACTGTCATCAGGAATATTTCTGAGGCATTTATTTGCATATGTTACTATTCCTCTGTGTCATCCTAATGTCAGACGAAATGAAACAATGAGTATTATGTCTGGGCCTCTCTGTGTAGGACAGACACATTGAAAATCTCAGTGGAAAATTCACAGAATCGTTGAAGCAAATTTCCACATGAATCAGGCATCAGAACAATTTTTACAAACAAATGGTCCAACTTTCGGTCTGCCTTCTACAATGCCATCTAAACCTTATGGACACTAGATGTTGAAGGAGGAGTGAAATTACCATAATGAGACTTCAATGGTGAGGCTGGGATGGTAACACAGAACAGCACCATCCTGGAGTTTGAGGATGAAAGTGCCAGGAAAGAAAGAGCTGGCACTGGGACTTCTGTGGTGGTCCAGGAGTTAAGAATGGGGCTACTAATGCAGGGGACCAGGCTGGTCAGGAACTAAGATCCCACAGGCCTCGGAGCAACAAAGCCCACATATTGACAACTAGAGGAGCCTGTGCACCACAAGGAAGACTCAGTATAGCCAAATTTAAAAAAAAAAAAAAAAGGTGGGGCTGGCATTTTTCCCACCCCAGAGCAGGTGATCAGTAAATCCTATTGGCTGTGAACCTGGTTGAGATAAGAAGATGTTAATTCATGGTATTTTCTTGGCACAACAGACTTTAAAAATAAACAAGTATTCTTAATGCTTTAGTAGAGAGAAATATTGGAGAAAGCAATGGCATCCCACTCTATACTCTTACCTGCAAAATCCCACGGATGGAGGAGCTTGGTAGGCTGCAGACCATGGGGTCGCTAAGAGTCGGAAATGACTGAGCGACTTCATTTTCACTTTTCACTTTCATGCATTGGAGAAGGAAATGGCAACCCACTCCAGTATTCTTGCTGGAGAATCCCAGGGATGGGAGAGCCTGGTGGGCTGCTGTCTATGGGGTCGCACAAAGTCAGACACAACTGAAGCGACTCAGCAGCAGCAGCAGCAGCAGAGAGAAATATCTGATATTCTCATTTACTTTATCCACATCAGCAAACCTTAAGAAATCTGATTTTCATGACATAGTAGTACTTCTGTATATCCATCTTTGGTATAAATAGGAAAACAAGCTTTTCAAGGAATGTGGATGTCTTTGTCTATTTTTTTACTGTTATCTCAAATTTATATTTTTATTTCATATTGAACAATTAATAATGTGATAGTTTCAGGTGGACAGCAAAGGGACTCAACTGTACATATGCATGTATCCATTCCCCTCCAAACTCCCCTCGCATCCAGGCTGCCACATAACATTGAGCAGAGTTCTATGTGCTATACAATAGGTCCTTATTGGTTATCCACTTTAAATATAGCACTGTGTACATGTCCATCCCAAACTCCCTAACTCTTTCCCCCAGCATGTTAGGGTCGATTTTTTAGTAGAAGAATAAGATTGTTTATCTTCTCTGTATTTCTATGAGTGAGTAATAAAGATAGTTAATTCTTCTACATTATAATTTTGTTATAACTGATAATGAGATGAAGCAATTAAAATATTTTTCACAACTTCAATATTTGTCAGGAAGCATTTAACAGGAGGCTTCCTGTGTGCTGTTTTGGATCTGTCAGGAATTCTCTGTTCCTTATTAATTCCTGAATATTCAGGAATTAAGAGGAGAGGCAAGCCTCTCCCCCTCTCCCGGGGGCTTAGGAATCCAGGCATTTCCTTCCTTAGTTTTCCTATATAGTGATAAGTACCCTCTTCCTTTTTATGAACCATATGGTAAAAGTGATTATTTACAACCCTCTCTCTTTCATATGGATGACCTCATGTTTCCTTGTAAGTTTTGATTTTATCTCTGCTGAAAATAGCCATCTTGTAAGACAGTATAAATACCTACACAATGTTGAATAAAACACCTTTGCTCCATCAGAGCTTTGGTCCCCGTGTCTTGCATTCTCTCTCTCTCTCGCTCTCAATCTCTCTCTCTTTCAGGCTGATCCCCTGGAGTACAGAGACTCTTTGAGTTCACTTTCCTGCCCTGGCTTCTAAGACCCTCTAGAGAAGGCGCTCTGTGCCTTCACTCCATCAAGAGGGCACCTGAGGCCTCCGTGAACAGAGCAAGCCCTGTGCCAGGTGCTTTATTGGCTTTCTGTGTAAACCAAGGAATATCATCCTCTTTCTCTCTCCTTTACTTTCTTATCGGTCAACTCTGGACCATTAAAGGACCTCAACAAATATTTATCAGTTTTTTACTTTTGCTTTAGCTTTGATAACAAACAGGATCTTAGACTTTCAAATTAGACAGTTTCTTTTTTTTCCTTTTTTTAAAAATATAAATTTATTTATTTTAATTGGAGGTTAATTACTTTACAATATTATATTGGTTTTGCCATACATCAACATGTATCCACCACAGGTATACACGTGTTCCCCATCCTGAGCCCCCCTCCCTCCTCTCTCCCCATACCGTCCCTCTGGGTCGTCTCAGTGCACTAGCCGCAAGCATCCAGTATCATGCATTGAACCTGGACTGGCAACTGGTTTCATATATGATATTATACATGTTTCAATGCATTCTCCCAAATCATCCCACCCTCTCCTTTTCTCACAGAGTCCAAAAGACCGTTCCATACATCTGTGTCTCTTTTGCTGTCTCACATACAGGGTTATCGTTACCATTTTTCTAAATTCCATATATATGCATTAGTATACTGTATTGATATTTTTCTTTCTGGCTTACTTCACGCTGTATAATAGGTTCCAGTTTCATCCACCTCATTAGAACTGATTCTAATGTATTCTTTTCAGTTCAGTTCAGTTCAGTTCAGTTGCTCAGTCGTGTCTGACTCTTTGCAACCCCATGAATTGCAGCACGCCAGGCCTCCCTGTTCATCACCATTTCCAGGAGTTCACTCAGTCCATGATGCCATCCAGCCATCTCATCCTGGGTCGTCCCCTTCTCCTCCTGCCCCTAATCCCTCCCTGCATCAAAGTCTTTGCCAGTGAGTCAACTCTTCACATGAGGTGGCCAAAGTATTAGAGTTTCAGCTTCAGCAATAGTCCTTCTAAAGAAATCCCAGGGCTGATCTCCTTCAGAATGGACTGGTTGGATCTCCTTGCAGTTCAAGGGACTCTCAAGAGTCTTCTCCAACACCACAGTTCAAAAGCATCAATTCTTCAGCACTCAGCCCTCTTCACAGTCCAACTCTCACATCCATACATGACCACAGGAAAAACCATAGCCTTGACTAGACAGACCTTAGTTGGCAAAGTAATGTCTCTGCTTTGGATATACTATCTAGGTTGGTCATAACTTTTCTTCCAAGAAGTAAGCGTCTTTCAATTTCATGGCTGCAGTCACCATCTGCAGTGATTTTGGAGCCCAAAAAAATAAAGTCTGACACTGTTTCCACTGTTTCCCCATCTATTTCCCATGAAGTGAAGGGACCGGATGCCATGATCTTCGTTTTCTGAATGTTGCGCTTTAAGCCAACTTTTTCACTCTCCTCTTTCACTTTCATCAAGAGGCTTTTTAGGTCCTCTTCACTTTCTGCCATAAGGGTGGTGTCATCTGCATATCTGAGGTTATTGATATTTCTCCTGGCAATCTTGATTCCAGCTTGTGTTTCTTTCAGCCCAGCATTTCTTATGATGTACTCTGCATAGAAGTTAAATAAGCAGGGTGACAATATATAGCCTTGACGTACTCCTTTTCCTATTTGGAACCAGTCTGTTTTTCCATGTCCAGTTCTAACTGTTGCTTCCTAGCCTG
>SJYQ01006987.1:65892-88842 GCA_006410935.1 Redunca redunca
CCAACTTTTTCACTCTCCTCTTTCACTTTCATCAAGAGGCTTTTTAGGTCCTCTTCACTTTCTGCCATAAGGGTGGTGTCATCTGCATATCTGAGGTTATTGATATTTCTCCCGGCAATCTTGAGTCCAGCTTGTGTTTCTTCCAGTCCAGCATTTCTCATCATGTACTCTGCATAGAAGTTAAATAAGCAGGGAGATAGTATACAGCCTTGATGTATTCCTTTTCCTATTTGGAACCAGTCTGTTGGTCCATGTCCAGTTCTAACTGTTGCTTCCTGGCCTGCATACAGATTTCTCAAGAGGCAGGTTAGGTGATCTGGTATTCCCATCTCTTTCAGAATTTTCCAGTTTATTGTGATCCACACAATCAAAGGCTTTGGCATAGTCAATACTCCATTGTGTATATTTACCACAGCTTTCTTATCCATTCATCTGCTTATGGACATATAGGTTGTTTCCATGTCCTGGCTATTATAAACAGTGCTGCGATTAACATTGGGGTACACGTGTCTCCTTCATTTCTGGTTTCCTCTGTGTGTATGCCCAGCAGTGGGATTGCTGGGTCATAAGGCAGTTCTATTTGCAATTTTTAAGGAATCTCCACAGTGTTCTCCATAGTGGCTGTACTAGTTTGCATTCCCACCAACAGTGTAAGAGGGTTCCCTTTTCTCCACACCCTCTCCAGCATTTATTGCTTGTAGACTTTTGGATCGCAGCCATTCTGACTGGTGTGAAGTGGTACCTCATTGTGGTTTTGATTTGCATTTCTCTGATAATGAGTGATGTTGAGCATCTTTTCATGTGTTTGTTAGCCATGCGTATGTCTTCTTTGGAGAAATGTCTATTTAGTTCTTTGGCCCATTTTTTGATAGGGTCGTTTATCTTTCTGGAATTGAGCTGCATAAGTTGCTTGTATATTTTTGAGATTAGTTGTTTGTCTGTTGCTTCATTTGCTATTATTTTCTGCCATTCTTAAGGCTGTCTTTTCACCTTGCTTATAGTTTCCTTTGTTGTGCAGAAGCTTTTAATTTTAATTAGATCCCATTTGTTTATTTTTGCTTTTATTTCCAGTATTCTGGGAGGTGGGTCATAGAGGATCCTGCTGTGATGTATGTTGGAGAGTGTTTTGCCTATGTTCTCCTCTAGGAGTTTTATAGTTTCTGGTCTTACATTTAGATCTTTAATCCGTTTTGAGTTTATTTTTGTGTATTGTGTTAGAAAGTGTTCTAGTTTCATTCTTTTACAAGTGGTTGAGCAGTTTTCCCAGCACCACTTGTTAAAGAGATTGTCTTTAATCCATTGTATAATCTTGCCTCCTTTGTTGAAGATAAGATGTCCATAGGTGTGTGGATTTATCTCTGGGCTTTCTATTTTGTCCATTGATCTATATTTCTGTCTTTGTGCCAGTGCCATACTGTCTTGATGATTGTGGCTTTGTAGTAGAGCCTGAAGTCAGGCAGGTCAGTTCCTCCAGTTCCATTCCTCTTTCTCAAGATTGCTTTGGCTATTTGAGGTTTTTTGTATTTTCATACAAATTGTGAAATTATTTATTCTAGCTCTGTGAAAAATACCGTTGCTAGCTTGATAGGGATTGTATTGAATCTATAAATTGCTTTGGGTAGTATACTCATTTTCACTATATTGATTCTTCTGATTCATGAACATGGTATATTTCTCCATCTATTAGTGTCCTCTTTGATTTCTTTCACCAGTTTTTTATAGTTTTCTATATATAGGTCTTTGGCTCCATCCCTTCATTCTTTCTAGAGTTATTTCTCCACTGACCTCCAGTAGCATATTGGGCACCTAATGACCTGGGGAGTTCCTCTTTTGGTATCCTATCATTTTGCCTTTTCCTACTGTTCATGGGGTTCTCAAGGCAAGAATACTGAAGTGGCTTGCCATTCCCTTCTCCAGTGGACCACATTCTGTCAGGCCTCACCACCATGACCCCCCCCGTCTTGGGTTGCCCCACAGGCATGGCTTGGTTACATTGACTTAGACAAGGCTATGGGCCTAGTGTGATTAGACTGACTAGTTTTCTGTGAGTATGGTTTCAGTGTGTCTGCCCTCTGATACTTGCAACACTTACCATCTTACTTGGGTTTGTCTTACCTTGGGCGAGGGGTATCTCTTCACGGTGGCTCCAGCAAAGCACAGCTGCTGTTCCTTACCTTGGACGAGAGGTATCTCCTCACTGCCGCCCTTCCTGACCTTCAACATGGGATAGCTCCTCTAGGCCCTCCTGCACCAGCACAGCCACTGCTCCTTGGATGTCGGTTGATCTTCCCGGCCGCCACCCCTGGCCGCCAACCCTGGCCTCAGGCGCGGGGTGGCTCTTCCTGGCCACCTTCCCTGGCCTTGGACGCAGTGTGTCTCCTCCCAGCCCCCGACCCTGGCCTCGGACCTGGGGATGGCTCCTCCAGACTGCTGCTCCTGACCTTGGACGTGGGCTGGCTCCTCTAGGCTGCGCTGAGTGTGCCGGCCATCGCAGCCGCTTGCACTGAGTGCGCTGGCTGTCACAGCCGCTTTTAACTCAGATGACCATTACATCTACTACTGCAGGCAGGAATCCCTGAGAAGAAATGGAGTAGCCATCATGGTCAACAGAAGAGTCCGAAATGCAGTACTTGGATGCAGTCTCAGAAACGACAGAATGATCTCTGTCTCCAAGGCAAACCATTCAATATTACAGTTATTCAAGTTTATGCCCCAACCAGTAACACTGAGGAAACCGAAGTTGAATGGTTTTATGAAGACCTACAAGATCTTTTAGCACTAACACCCAAAAAAGATGTCCTTTTCATTATAGGAGACTGGAATGCAAAAGTAGGAAGTCAAGAAACACCTGGAGTAACAGGCAAATTTGGCCTTGGAATGTGGAATGAAGCAGGGCAAAGACTAATAGAGTTTTGCCAAGAAAATGCACTGGTCATAGCAAACACCCTCTTCCAACAACACAAGAGAAGACTCTACACATGGACATCACCAGATGGTCAACACCAAAATCAGATTGATTATATTCTTTGCAGCCAAAGATGGAGAAGCTCTATACAGTCAACAAAAACAAGACCAGGAGCTGACTGTGGCTCAGATCATGAACTCCTTATTGCCGAATTCAGACTTAAATTGAAGAAAGTAGGGAAAACCACTAGACCATTCAGGTATGACCTAAATCAAATCCCTTATGATTATACAGTGGAAGTGAGAAATAGATTTAAGGGTCTAGATCTGATAGATAGAGTGCCTGATGATCTATGGAATGAGGTTGGTGACATTGTACAGGAGACAGGGATCAAGAACATCCCCATGGAAAAGAAATGCAAAAAAGCAAAATGGCTGTCTGGGGAGGCCTTGAAAATAGCTGTGAAAAGAAGAGAGGTGAAAAGCGAAGGAGAAAAGGAAAGATATAAGCATCTGAATGCAGAGTTCCAAAGAATAGCAAGAAGAGATAAGAAAGCCTTCTTCAGCGATCAATGCAAAAAAGTAGAGGAAAACAACAGAAAGGGAAAGACTAGAGATCTCTTCAAGAAAATTAGAGATACCAAGGGAACATTTCATACAAAGATGGGCTCGATAAAGGACAGAAATGGTATGGACCTAACAGAAGCAGAAGATATTAAGAAGAGGTGGCAAGAATACATGGAAGAACTATACAAAAAAGATATTCATGACCCAGACAATCATGATGATGTGATCCCTAATCTAGAGCCAGACATCTTGGAATGTGAAGTCAAGTGGGCCTTAGAAAGCAACACTACGAACAAAGTTAGTGGAGGTGATGGAATTCCAGTTGAGCTATTTCAAATCCTGAAAGATGATGCTGTGAAAGTGCTGCACTCAATATGCCAGCAAGTTTGGAAAACTCAGCAGTGGCCAAAGGACTGGAAAAAGTCAGTTTTCATTCCAATTCCAAAGAAAGGCAATGCCAAAGAATGCTCAAACTACTGCACAATTGCACTCATCTCACATGCTAGTAAAGTAATGCTCAAAATTCTCCAAGCCAAGCTTCAGCTACACGTGAACCGTGAACTCCCTGATGTTCAAGCTGGTTTTAGAAAAGGCAGAGGAACCAGAGATCAAATTGCCAACATCCGCTGGATCATGGAAAAAGCAAGAGAGTTCCAGAAAAACATCTATTTCTGCTTTATTGAGTATGCCAAAGCCTTTGACTGTGTGTTTCATAAAATAAACTATGGAAAATTCTTCAAGAGATGGGAATACCAGACCACCTGACCTGCCTCTTGATAAACCTATATGCAGGTCAGGAAGCAACTGGACATGGAACAACGGACCAACAGACTGGTTCCAAATAGGAAAAGGAATACGTCAAGGCTGTATATTGTCACCCTGCTTGTTTAACTTCTATGCAGAGTACATCATGAGAAACGCTGGACTGGAAGAAGCACAAGCTGGACTCAAGATTGCCAGGAGAAATATCAATAACCTCAGATATGCAGATGACACCACCCTTATGGCAGAAAGTGAAGAGGACCTAAAAAGCCTCTTGATGAAAGTGAAAGAGGAGAGTGAAAAAGTTGGCTTGAAGCTCAACATTCAGAAAACAAAGATCATGGCATCCGGTCCCATCACTTCATGGGAAATAGATGGGGAAAGGGTAGAAAGAGTGTCAGACTTTATTTTTTTGGGCTCCAAAATCACTGCAGATGGTGACTGCAGCCATGAAATTAAAAGACGCTTACTCCTTGGAAGAAAAGTTATGACCAACCTAGATAGCATATTCAAAAGCAGAGACATTACTTTGCCGACTAGGGTCCGTCTAGTCAAGGCTATGGTTTTTCCTGTGGTCATGTATGGACGTGAGAGTTGGATTGTGAAGAAGGCTTAGCGTCGAAGAATTGATGCGTTTGAACTGTGGTGTTGGAGAAGACTCTTGAGAGTCCCTTGGACTGCAAGGAGATCCAACCTGTCCATTGTGAAGGAGATCAATCCTGGGATTTCTTTGGAAGGAATGATGCTGAAGCTGAAACTCCAGTACTTTGGACACCTGATGAGAAGAGTCAATTCATTGGAAAAGACTTTGATTCAGGGAGGGATTGGGGGCAGGAGGAGAAGGGGATGACCCAGGATGAGATGGCTGGATGGCATCACGGACACGATGGATGTGAGTCTGAGTGAACTCTGGGAGTTGGTGATGGACAGGGAGGCCTGGCGTTCTGTGATTCATGGGGTTGCAAAGAGTCGGACACGACTGAGTGACTGAACTGAACTGATATATAGGTCTTTAGTTTCTTTAGGTAGATATATTCCTAAGTATATTATTATTTTTGTTGCAATGGTGAATGGAATTGTTTCCTTAATTTCTCTTTCTATTTTCTCATCATTAGTGTATAGGAATGCAAGGGATTTATGTGTGTTGATTTTATATACTGCAAATTTACTATATTCCTTGATTAGCTCTTACAATTTTCTTGTGTAGTTTTTAGGGTTTTCTGTGTAGAGGATAATGTCATCTGCAAACACTGAGAGTTTTACTTCTTCTTTTCCATTTCAGATTCCTTTTATTTCTTTTTCTGCTCTGATTGCTGTGGCCAAAACTTCCAAAACTATGTTGAGATTGGGCACCCTTGTCTTGTTCCTGACTTTAGAGGAAATGCTTTCAATTTTTTACCATTGAGGATTATGTTTGCTGTGGGTTTGTCATATATTGACAAATTTTATTATGTTGAGGTATGTTCCTTCTATTCCTGCTTTCTGGAGAGTTTTTGTCATAAATTCTCTGGGGTTTCTGAGGCTAATGCAGAGAAATTAATAATTAAAAGTGAGTCCTTCAAATCCTCTCGGCTTTATACTTTTGATCTTGTCTCCCCTCAGTTTCATTTTTCTCTAAAACCTGGCACAGGCTCAGGCACCTGATAATCATGCATAACATGTATTTTTGTCTCTTCACTTTACTGTCTTCAATCCTTTCAACACCTCCATTTTTCTGTTATTTTCTTTGCTGATGATGTTTCTCCTTGAAAAATCTATCCTTGATCCATATGAATCTTTTGGAGAATATATGTAATATAGATAGCTATAGAAAGGCATTCAGAGAATATGGCTCTGGAGCTCAGAATCCAGGTGTTATGTTTTAAGAGGAATATATATCAAAACTGTCCTGTCAGGTTAAATACTGTCATATTCTGATAAAGCTTTGACCTTACCTATTTTGTTTCTTGAAATTGGTCTCTAGAACCTCCTAGAAACAGTTTTTAAGAGGCTTATTTCTAGTACTTTCAGGAAAAGCACCAGGGGAACAGATGAATATTTTACTGTAAGAGTTAATTTGATTCCTGTGCTCAGCATTGGCACCCAATAATTCACATTCCTGAAAAATTGCCTGAATCTTTGCAGGAAAGAAATTGTCCACTGAGTCATAAAGAAGAAAACTTTTGGAATAAATCTCACTGAAATTTTCAATACTTCATGCTTTAAAATAGTAATAAATAAGTCAGAGAATTTCCTCCAAGTTTGCCCACAGCTGACCTGATTGGCATCCCTTGTCCTTTACATAGAAACTCTTTTTAAATGCTCAGATCGTGTCTTAAGCAGCATCACATGCAACCTCATCTCTGCCTTCTTAGCAAGGTAGCAAGAGGCAGTTACTCCATTTTTATTAGTGCCAAGGTTAAAGCAGAGAGTGAGAAGGTGCTGGGGAAGATGGTTTCCAACACTTGAGAAGCATTTGGCTGTACCTATGAAAATGCAGTTTACTTCTGTGAGCAGGCAATTAATCTGTGCTATCAAATTCACAACTGAGTGGAAATCAGGGCAGGTAGGAAAAAAAAGAAAGATCCAAAATTGTTTTAATACCTTGTATGTGATGGGTGTTGTGCTAAGCACTATAAACCTGCTTTTTATCATCAAATCTTTACAGCCCTAGGATGAAAATTTCTTTTTACATACAAGGAAACTAGAATTCAGAGAGGTGAGATGACTTTTGATCACATAGCTTGAAAAAGGTAGAACATTCTTCTTACTATTTTTTAATATTTTTTTTAATTTCAATTTTTTTAACACCAAAAACATTTTATGTTGGGGTTTAGCTGATTAAAAATGTTATGATAGTTTTAAGTATTATTGTTTAAGACAGCAAAGGGAATCAGTCATACGTGCACATATATCCATTCTCCCCCAAACTCCCCTCATATCCAGGCTGCCACATAACATTAAGCAGAGTTCCCTGTGTTATACAGTAGGGCCTCATTGGTTATCCATTTTAAATATAGCAGTGTGTACACATCGATCCCAAACTCCCTAACTGTCCCTTCCCCCCAACCTTCCCCCTTGGCAAAAAATGTCTATAAGTTCACAGATCATGGTTTTAAGCCCTGATTTGTCTACCTCAAGACCTAGTCCTTTTTGGCACACTTGTACACTGCTGGTGGCAGTGTAAATGGGTATAGCCATTATGGGAAGCAGTGTGGAAATATTTCAGAAAGCCAAAAATAGAACTAACCATGTAATCCAGCAATCCTTCTTTGGAGTACATACTCAGTGGAAATTAAAGAAGTGTCTCAAAGCAGTATCTGCACTTCCAAGTTCACTGTAGCATTATTCACAACAGCCAGTATATGAAAACAACTTTGATATCTGTTAACAGATGAATAAATAAATATAATGTGATGTGAGAAAAGATATCTGAAGTACTTAGCATAGAACTCATCATGAAGCAAATTACTGCCTTTTCCGTGATGCACTTGTTTTGAGGGATTTGTTGTTGTTGCTATTCAGTCACTAAGTCATATTGAGTCTTTGTGACCCCATGGGCTTCAGCACACCAGGCTTCCCTGTCCTCCACTATCTCCCTGAGTTTGTTCAAATTCATGTCCATTGAGTTGGTGATGTCATCTAACTATTTCATCCTCTGCCGCTCCTTCTCCTTTTGCCTTCAGTATTCACTAGCATCAGGCTCTTTTCCAATGAGTCAGCCCTTCGCATCGGGTGGCCAAAATATTGGAGCTTCAGCTTCAGCATCAGTCTTTCCAATGAATATTCAAGGTTGTAGGACTGATTGGTTTGATCTCCTTGCTGTCCAAGGGACTCTAAAGAGTCTTCACAAGAACCACAGTTTGAAAGCATCAGTTCTTTAGTGCTCTTCCTTTTTTATAGTCTAGCTCTCATATCCATACATGACTACTGGAAAAACCATGGCTTTGAATCTATAGACCTTTATCGGCAAAGTGATGTCTCTGCAAAACCCAGCTGAGCAAATTTGAAGATCTAATTAGGTTTATTTAATGATTCGTGAACCAGGGATCATCCCATTTAGCAGGCAGAAAAGGGTTCTGAGGAGCTGTCAAAATGGAAGAGTTTTCTAGGCAGAAAGGGGTGGAAAAGGAAAGTTTCTAACAAAGAGTGGGTTGTTTCCAGCAAGGTCATATTTTGGGAGATGGGTGGGGTTCTATCCTGCAGGTGACCTCATTAGTACTGATCAGGTAATTCCAGATTAACTGGTTAAAGGTCACATTTCTGGGAGAGGTGGAAACTGTAATTAGGTTAGATATTAAATCTTGATTTGCTGTTATGTGAAGCAAGTAACCCCATTCTGGGCTTTTCTTTCCTTTTTTTTTAAAAACAATTCTCCCCTTTTGATTAGACACTCAGCTTCATTGAAAAATGTAATCAAATTGCAAGGCATGAGGGCCATTTCCAGCTCCCATTCTAAAGTTCTTGCAGTTTTTGTTGATCCTTGTGTGATAGTCATTGGTCATAATGTTTTTGTGACCTTAATTTCTCTGATATTCACATGCCACGACTTTAGGTTCACAATATTTAAGTCAGTGTTTCTCTTTGTTCCTTTTTTTGATGTTTCAGTCTCAGGAAGATGATGTGCTTGGTGCTAAGTGGCTGTGGACAGGCCCTGAAAACCTTTGAGAGTACAGAGCATGCCAGGGAGACTCTGTAACTACTATACACAGGGTAATTCCCAGTGTCTGGGGTTCATGTCAGAACCGTAGTCTCCAAGACCCAAACCAGTCAAAATCAAATAAATCAAAGAAAGACTCCATTGATGGAGCCACCTTGTTAAGCCCACTGCTCACCCAGTGATCTTATGTGACAAAGTTTCAACTTCCCTAGAGGTGTTAATCTGGGTGAAGCAGGTAGCCTTGGCCAGTGAAGTAGGACCTTACCAGAGGAAGTGAGTGCTGAATCATGAATGGTTCCTGGGAATTCGTATTTGAATCAGGATGAAAAAAGTTACAGCCATGGATGCCAGTCTAATTTTAAGTGTCTGTAGACAACACAAGAAGTTTTATACTAGTTACCCTTGTGTCGTATTCCTTTTCTTTTTTTACAGAGCCTGGAAGCAAAGTTCACTAATTTTGGGGTGTTAGCCAGAGACAGGAAAACAGACCAAACAAAAAGTGAGGAACAAGGAGAGGATTCATACCTACAGGGTCCTGCTTGGTTTCAATGCCCCGTTTTCTTCGATACTCATCAGTCATGAGAAGAATAAGTGTTGGATGAAAAGGGGGATAGTGGGTAGAGAATTTAATCATAAACTCAGGAGAGGAGCTCAGTTTTAGGGGAACTCAGTTTCACAGTGGGTCTGGATTTGGAAAGGAGGGAACAATGCAAAATTTAATTTTCTGTCTGGACTGGGTGCTGCAGGCAGACAGACACCTGAAGGAGGACAGAGGGGATCAGTAAAACTTATGTCACTCAGTCTTTTGATTTAGGCACTGCAGTCTTTAATTTTTCACTAACCTTTTACAATACATTTTAAAAAATTTTTATTTTATTTTGCTTTACAATACTGTATTGGTTTTGCCATACATGACATGAATCCACCACAGCTGTACATGAGTTCCCAATCCTGGACACCCCCTCCCATCTCCCACCCCATATCATCTCTCTGGATCATCCCCGTGCACCAGCCCCAAGCATCCTGTATCCTGTATCGAACATAGACTGGTGATTCGTTTCTTACATGATAGTATACATGTTTCAAAGCCATTCTCCCAAATCACCCCACCCTCTCCCTCTCCCACAGAGTCCAAAAGTCCGTTCTATACATCTGTGTCTCTTTTGCTGTCTCGCATACAGGGTTATCATTACCATCTTTCTAATTCCATATATATGTGTTAGTATACTGTATTGGTATTTTTCTTTCTGGCTTACTTCACTCTGTATAAAAGGCTCCAGTTTCATCCACCTCATTAGAACTGATTCAAATGTATTCTTTTTAATGGCTGAGTAATACTCCATTGTGTATATGTACCACTGCTTTCTTATCCATTCATCTGCTGATAGACATCTAGGTTGCTTCCATGTCCTGGCTATTATAAACAGTGCTGTGATGAACACTGGGTTACACGTGTCTCTTTCAATTCTGGTTTCCTCCGTGTGTATGCCCAGCAGTGGGATTGCTGGGTCATAAGGCAGCTCTATTTGCAATTTTTAAAGGAATATCCACACTGTTCTCCATAGTGGCTGTACTAGTTTGCATTCCCACCAACAGTGTAAGAGGGTTCCCTTTTCTCCACACCCTCTCCAGCATTTATTGCTTGTAGACTTTTGGATCGCAGCCATTCTGACTGGTATGAGATGGTACCTCATTGTGGTTTTGATTTGCATTTCTATGATAATGAGTGATGTTGAGCATCTTTTCATGTGTTTGTTAGCCATGTGTATGTCTTCTTTGGAGAAATGTCTATTTAGTTCTTTGGCCCATTTTTTGATTGGGTCATTTATTTTTCTGGAATTGAGCTGCATAACTTGCTTGTATATTTTTGAGATTAGTTGTTTGTCATTGCTTCATTTGCTATTATTTTCTCCCATTCTGAGGGCTGTCTTTTCACCTTGCTTATAGTTTCCTTTGTTTTGCATAAGGTTTTAATTTTAATTAGATCCCATTTGTTTATTTTTGCTTTTATTTCCAGTATTCTGGGAGGTGGATCATTGAGGATCCTGCTGTGATTTATGTCCTCAATGGTGAAAAATTGAAAGCGTTTCCCCTAAAGTCAGGAACAAGACAAGGGTGCCCACTTTCAGCACTACTATTCAACATAGTTCTGGAAGTTTTGGCCATAGCAATAAGAGCAGAAAAAGAAATAAAAGGAATCCGAAATGGAAAAGAAGAAGTAAAACTCTCAGTGTTTGCAGATGACATGATCCTCTACATAGAAAACCCTGAAGACTACACCAGAAAATTACCAGAGCTTATCAATGAATATAGCAAAGTTGCAGGATGCAACACACAAAATCAACACACAGAAATCCCTTGCATTCCTATACACTAATAATGAGAAAGTAGAAAAAGAAATTAAGGAAACAATTCAATTCACCATTGCAACGAAAAGAATAAAATACTTAGGAATATATCTACCTAAAGAAATTAAAGACCTATATATAGAAAACTATAAAACACTGATGAAAGAAATCAAAGAGGACACTAATAGATGGAGAAATATACCATGTTCATGGATCAGAAGAATCAATATAGTGCAAATGAGTATACTACCCAAAGCAATTTATAGATTCAATGCAATCCGTATCAAGCTACCAGCAGTATTTTTCACAGAGCTAGAACAAATAATTTCACAATTTGTATGGAAATACAAAAAACCTTGAATAGCCAAAGCAATCTTGAGAAAGAGGAATGGAACTGGAGGAATCAACCTGCCTGACTTCAGGCTCTACTACAAAGCCACAGTCATCAAGACAGTATGGAACTGGAGGAATCAACCTGCCTGACTTCAGGCTCTACTACAAAGCCACAGTCATCAAGACAGTATGGTACCGGCACAAAGACAGAAATATAGATCAGTGTAACAAAATAGAAAGCCCAGAGATAAATCCACACACCTATGGACATCTTATCTTCAACAAAGGAGGCAAAAATATACAATGGATTAAAGACAATCTCTTTAACAAATGGTGCAATATTTTTTTAATTGGTGTATAGTTGCCTTACAATGTTGTATTAGTTTCTGCTGTACAACAAAAAGAATCAGCTATATATATACATGTATCCTCTCCCTCTTGGACCCCCTAGATTATTTTAACCATACAAAGGAACAAATTTTGATCATTCATAGATGAACCTAGAGACTGTAAAACAAGGTGATATGTCAGAAAGTGAAAAGAAATACCACATATTAATGCATATAAATGGTATGGCTGAACCTATTTGCAGGGCAGAAATAGAAACAGACATAGAGAATGGATTTCTGGACATGGGGCAAGGAAGGGAGTTGCAATGAATTGGGAGATTGGGGTTGCCATTTATACATTACCATGTGCAACAATTTTTTACACGAAGCTATTTTGCAATTTTTAAGTCTTTGGAGGCTTCTGCATGCCAATTAAAATAGGTATTTCAGTATGTTTGATTTGGGAGTCCTTGCTTTTGAGTTCACTTCTTAAGTAAATAGTCTTGTCCAATTGGAATGTTTCTCATAATGGCCTGGGTTGTTTTTAGAAAGATTTTGTCATCTTTGTAGATATCTACAGTTTCTGGGACCACAGTTCTTAGACATAACGTAAACAGGTGTGTCAGAAGGTGGTATGCTTCACTTTTTAGGATGTAAGGTTCTACGAAAAACAAAAACAAAAGTATACACCTTAGCACACCAGCAGTTACCAGGAGATGTTACTGCAGATTGTCCAAGAGAAGGCCCTGTATGCACCATCTACAGGATCATGGGACTAGGGAAAGGGCTGAGCCAGAAATTAGGACTGAAGACTGGTCTGGGTTTCCGAAAGAACTGGAGACCAGAAAGTCAATGAGATAGGGGGCCCAACACAAAGAGGTCATCCTAGCTAGCCAGTGTGAAGGTCTGATGAGAACTCTTGTAAAATTAAAAATATATTTCCATGAGTTCAGAAATCCTGTGAATCTGACGGTCATCAATTGAAACAGTTGACTCAATTCTTGAAGAATCTTGGTTTACATTAAGCTTGCTCTGATAATAAGCTCAAAGGAGCCATCAATTTTACAACAGAGGATTCAGTTTACATCCTATTTTTTAATCTGCACTAAAATTTTAGAATTTCAATCTCTTTAATGTGAAGCTTGGGTTTCCTGAATGACTCAACAGTGAAGAATCCACCTGCAATGCAGGATATGCAGGAGACTCAAATTCCATCCCTGGGTTTGGAAGATCCCCTGCAGGAGGAAATAGCAACTCACTCCAGTATTCTTGCCCGGAAAATCCTACAGACAGAAGAGTCTGGCAGGCTACAGTTCATGGGGTTTCAAAAGAGTTGGACATGACTGAGTGACTAGGCACAGCACACAAAGTGAAACTTGTTAATTAATGCTTATTTTTCAAGATAGCATAATCAGACAGATATGTGGATGACTACTTTCCTAGTCCAAGATATAATACAGCTAAAAACGTGAGCTTCCCTCAAAGATGTGATTCTTGGATTGATTGTTCTGTGTCTGATAGCCCAATCATTCATCATAAAAGTACTGATTTAGTCATTTTACCAAGAGGTCAGTTCAGTTCAGTTCAGTCGTTCAGTCGTGTCCGACTCTTTGCGACCTCATGAATCGCAGCACGCCAGGCCTCCCTGTCCATCACCAACTCCCGGAGTTCACATAAACAAGTTCCCTAAGGTCTTCCAACATAAGTAGGACTTTGTTTCATATTGCTTTGAAGCATAAAGTTTATTTGTTTTTTTAAACCTTTAATACTAAAAAAATAAGGAAGCCCATTTGCTAACTTGAGTAAAGGAGTGTTTTTGGTGGGCTGAGGAAGTCTGAGGAAGGAAGTTTTTGAGCCCATGTTAGTTTATTGGTTGATTTATGTGTTGGCATTTACTTTTTTTCTGAGAAGCCAATTTGCAGTTTTTGTTTTTTTAATTTTATTATTATTATTTTGGCCACTACATATGGCATTAGTTCAGTTCAGTTCAGTCGCTCAGTGGTGTCCGACTCTTTGCGACCCTATGAATCGCAGCACTCCAGGCCTCCCTGTCCATCACCAACTTCTGGAGTTCACTCAGACTCACGTCCATTGAGTCAGTGATGCCATCCAGCCATCTCATCCTCAGTCGTCCCCTTCGCCTCCTGCCCCCAATCCTTCCTAGCATCAGAATCTTTTCCAATGAGTCAATTCTTCACATGAGGTGGCCAAAGTACTGGAGTTTCAGCTTTAACATCATTCCCTCCAAAGAAATCCCAGGGCTGATCTCCTTCAGAATGGACTGGTTGGATCTCCTTGCAGTCCAAGGGACTCTCAGGAGTCTTCTCCAACACCACAGTTCAAAAGCATCAATTCTTTGGTGTTCAACTTTCTTCACAGTCCAACTCTCACATCCGTACATGACCATTGGAAAAACCATAGCCTTGACTAGACGGGACTTTGTTGGCAAAGCAATGTCTCTGCTTTTGAATATGCTATCTAGGTTGGTCATAACTTTTCTTCCAAGGAGTAAGCGTATTTTAATTTCATGGCTGCAGTCACCATCTGCAGTGATTTTGGAGCCCCCCCCAAATAAAGTCTGACACTGTTTCCACTGTATAAAGGATCTTAATTCCCTAAATTGGGATCAAACCTGTATCCCCTGCAGTGGAAGGTGAATTCTTAACCACTGGACCACTAGGGAAGTCCCAGCATTTACTTTTGATTGTGTGGATGTTAAGTTTCCTTTTTATTTATAGCAATATTTTGTTTATAGCAAAGCATATGGGCCATGCTGAAGAACATTCTTTTTCAGTTCCTGGATGCTACCTGGATGCTATACCATCACACCATAAAAGGAGATATCCTTTCACTGTCCTACATTGTACGTACTATCCTTATCCCCACTTTTCAGATGAGCAAACCATAGTCTAGTGGTAATTACCATGTGAACCTGTGATTAAATGTTTTCCCTGATAGAGGGTGCATAAGCCAAACATTTAAATAGATCCAAGGAAGGTTCATATAATTTAATTAATTGTTTTTTACCCAGTCTGAAGAGGATAGTAAGATAACCTGATATGGGGAGGAATATTTTATTTTGCCATATTTTATTCTCTTATGCAAGAGAATATCTTGCATGAGATATTAGATATCTTTAGATATCAAGGACAGAACATTTTGTCCTAATTAGTATGGCACTGAAAAATCTTAAAGAACCCCATTCTGATTTAATTTAAACCCTGAATATGGAATGTGATTTTTTCCTTTTTATTTTGATACACTTAAATTTTTTTTTTTACCTTTGATAATCTTACTTAAAGGTAACTTACTTGCTATCTGTGTAAACCTGGGTGGGCTACTTACAAGCTTTGAGCCTTAATTTCCTCATCTATAAAACTGGGGAAAATAATAATGTATACTTCTCAGGATTGTTTTAATAAGTAATGGATTAATTTTCAAAAATTAACTACAATGAGACTTGGAGCCTAGTGAAGGCTAGGGGTTTACTAAAAATTAAAGTGGAATAATATATGTTCAGAGAAATAAACCTATTTTTTTTCCTAGATACTGTCTAATGGACATTCTTATATTAGGAGAAATCAAAATATAAAATAGTGGCCCCTGAGTAGAAAAATCAGCATTTCCTTTTTCTGAAGTACTTTCAAGGGTTGATGTGTGCTCTACACTTGGATTCCCTGGTGATTCAGTGGTAAAGAATCTGCCTGTCAATGCAGGAGACTCGAGTTCAATTCCTGGGTTGGGAAGATCTGCCCTTCGCAGAGAAGGAAATGGCAATCCACTCCAGTGCGTTGCCTCAAAAATTCCATGGACAGAGGAGCCTGGTGAGCTATAGTCCATGGGATCGCAATGAGCTGGACACAATTTAACAACTGAAAAACAACAACTAAGACTCCTAGTTCATTCTCTCTGGTCTGTAAACAAAGTACTAGTTATTCAAGGGTGGGAGGGATATCTTACTCATTTTTACTGTTAAGCACAACAAAAAGTCTTCCAGAACGTTGGTGTCCATGAGATATTGGTTGAATTAATGAACATTTAATGTGTCTTTTTTGGTAATTTTCCTGGAATTCCCAGCTTAGTCAAACGCTCCCTCTTCCAGACATGCCTTGTTAGTCTGGATCCCTATGACTGTGTCACATCAACCACAAAGTTGCTGTGGTGGGAAAATTCTGACACAACCAGGGGTGCCTGGAAGAGGCAGAATTTGTACAGAAGCTGAGGCTGATAACTTCCAGAAACCCTACTGTCAAGTTCAGTATCCTCCTGTTAAATACTTTAAAACAGGTTTTGTAAAGAAGGCCAGATTTAGTGTCCTTTGGTTTGCATCATTGTGGGGAAGCATATAGTCAAAGTATCTCATGCAAAAATAAAAAAAATTTTTTTGATCATGCCTGAAATTTTAAACCACGCTGTCTGATGAAGAGAATAGTTTTTAGAAAAGATAGCTTTAGGGAAACTCAATACCTTAAAAAAGTTATTTAGCAAAATGTTTATCAAACAATCAGGAAAATAAATAATCTCTTGTCTGTATTTAAACTATTTTCTAGAAGTTGTAGAAATGCCTTTAAATATTATCATTGTTGTTTACATACTTACTGATGTCTTGAGTTCTCAAAGAGAGAGTATGTGAGTACATCAGTTTTAGTCATCATCATCATTATTGTTGAATTTAACATCTTTATTTTTTTTCAGCACTGGCTGTTCTTTGTGGCATCTGGGCTTAGTTGCCCCTCGGGATGTGGGATTTTAGTTCCCCCACAGGGATCTATCCTGTGTCACCTGAATTGGAAGACAGATTCTTAACCACCTGACTACCAGGGAAGTCTAAATTTAACATCTCTAATACCCTTCATTTCTCTCTCCCTTCCTACAATTCCCACCACTATCCACTTCCTTGTTGTTGTTGTTCAGTCACTAAGTCATGTCCGACTCTTTGCAACCCCATGAACTGCAGCACGCCAGGCTTCCCTGTCCTTCACTATCTCCTGGACTTTGCTCAAACTCATGTCTATTGAGTTTGTGATGCCATCCAGCCATCTCATCCTCTGTTGCCGCCTTTTCCTCTTTCCCTCAAACTTTCCTAGCATCAAGGTCTTTTCCAATGTTCTTCCAGTGGCCAAAGTACTGGAGCTTCAGCTTTAGCATCAGTCCTTCCAATGAATATCCAGGTTTGATTTCCTTTAGGATCGACTAGCTTGATCTCCTTGCTGTTCAAGGGACTCTCAAGAGTCTTCCCCAGCACCACAATTCAAAAGCATCAATTCTTCAGCACTCAGCTTCCCTCCTGAACTTGATTATCACCCAGGAGGCAGGTTAAGAGCAGAGATAAAACTTTGGATTGACATTTAGTTGTCTCATCTAAGCAATCTGAATTGCCTAGAAACTGCTTGTGTGGGCATGCACCAAAATTTCCCCATCATTTGACTTTTCAGATTATTTTTTTTTCCTTTCTTATCTCTCAGGATGAGAGTTTTTAAGATCAGAGCAGTTAATAGAAAACAAAAAAAGAGGTTTTTTTTCTTCTTTTTTTGCACATCTGAATGGAGCATGAATAAATTTGCAACTTCATATCAAGGTTAAGAATCTATTTTAACAAAAGGAAGCCAACTGAAATTGTTTTAAAGTATGGTTGAGGGAAGGGGCATGATCGATGTTTTGGGTTTCAAAAATTCATTTCAGCCAATGTGAGTGCCTGAATGCTTAGAGTCTTTTCAGAGATTATTATAGTACTGAACATAAAACCTGATTGAAAAAGAAATCAGACGCCAATAAATCAAAGATTTTTGGAGACACTACTTTGGGAAATATCCCCAATGCTCACCTTAGTTACTGCAAGTAATAAATCCTTTCTTCTCCAGATCTTTGACTTGGTTGTATCTCTTGGCTCAACACCCACCAAGTAACAAACCTAGTTTTCAACTGTGAACCCAGTTTTTGTATAACATAGTATTTATTTCTGTGAAAGATTAATATGTTGGTATATTTTTTTCCCTTAAAATTAGTGTAATTAAATAGGATCAAGCCATTACATTGTGTTGTGTGTAATCTTTGTTTTGTTATTTCTTTGTTTTATTCACATGTTTGACACATACAAAGTTGAATAAATTAAAAATATACTGTAAAAAAATAAAAATATTTTTATTGTAATCTCTACAATATTTATCAGAGAAGGAAATGGCAATCCACTCCAGTATTCTTGCGTGGAAAATCCCATGGACAGAGGAACCTTTCAGTTACAGTCCATGGGGTCACAAAGTAGTCAGACACAACTGAGTGACTAAACAACTGGGTTTATATCTAGAGATTTTACCACTATCATGAGGTGCCAAGGTGATTGGGCTACCAATAAAATAATGTTAGAAGAAAGGTAAACCTTTTTTCCCATAAATGCCCAGTCATTTTGACATCAAACCACTATTTATTTCCAAGATGAAAATAGTTTTATTATTTTTCCTGATTATAAAAATAATGCATTTTTTTACTACAAAAACTTGAACTTTGGATGTCAAGCCACTATTTTATTGTCTCTTCTCAGAGAATTACCTATTCCAAGAAATTTAAAAAACTGTGTCAATAGCAGTAAATAGCTTAGCACATGCATCAGAGCGTATCATTATCTAAGACCATGGAGTTAAGGAAGTGAAAATCCGTGAAAATAACTATATACCAAGACATGTATAAACATTTTTCCTTAGGCTAGAAGCCCCACTTTGTCTCAGGCTTGCTCAAATGTCCAATCCCACTGCTAACGACTGAGGCAGCTTATGAAGTTCTTTGGATTCACGTTTTCTGGATGGTGGGTAATTTGCAGTGATAAGGAGATTGGTCCTTGAATTAATTAGTAGCTGCTTGATATGACTAATCCCTCCGAGTACTTCCTTACCTGACTCTATTTTGTAAATCTTATCTTGGAAAAAGGCTGACATAAAGATTTTTCTTATAATTTTGCTCTTAATTACCAGTAAGCATTCTGTCATGTGTTTATTGCATTGAGGTTGCAACAGTTTTAAAGTGCTTATCCACCTTTAAGAAACAAAACTCGATTTTGGCTTGAATGCATCATTCCATGTTTTAAGTGGATTGAAATCCAGTGGATTTCTTCTCTTTCTTTTGTTTTTAAATTATGCATGTCATATATGAGTGAGATAATCAAAATTTCCAATTCTTTCCTTTTTATAATTCAAATGTTGCAAACACAGCTATACCTTTGTACATGTCATTAATATTTCTTTCAGATTAGTTGGGACACTTTAATAAATCCACTTGTTTTCACAGATTTGCTCCTGTTTCCACTTTCCTGGTCATGGAAAAGACTGTGTGTATGCTAAATCACTTCATTGAGACCCCATGGATTGTAATCTGCCAGGCTCTTCTGTCCGCGGGATTTCCCAGGCAAGAATACTGTAGTGGGTTGCCATTTCCTTCTCCAGGGCATCTTTCCAACCCAGGGATTGAATATGTTGTCTCCTGTGTCTCTTGAATTGGCAGGTGGATTCTTTACCACTGAGCCACCTGGTAAGCCAACATGCATCTTCAAACTCTCAGCAGGACTAATTAGGTGTGCACAACCATTTGGAGGAGAGCCTGCTAAGAGCCAATGAATCACTGAATCATAATATGTCTCATTGAATCATAATATGTCTAAATCAGCTGGAAAAATAATAAGAAAGTTCAACTTGTGGACATTTATTGGGAAAAGAGATGATCATTTATGTAAAAAAAATAACTAAATTCTGTATGTCGCAATGAGCTATGGTTAATTTTTTGGTGAGATCCTCAGCTGAATAACCAGGAAGCAATCATTTATCAGCTTGTTCCTGGAGGCTAACAGTAAAATCCAAGGCAGATGCACTATTGACTGAAATCCTGGAGAAAGATGTGATGGAGACTAGGATTGCAGAGCTCCTGTTCCTGCATCCTCTTTCCTAGGTAAAGATAAGGGACTGAGAGGGAGAGAAAGAGTAGAGGGATGGGGCGGGGGCAGGTGGGGGGTGAGAGAAAGATAAGAAGATTGCTTTAGTTCTACAAGGGCTCAAGTGGATAATTTTTGGTTATTTCATTTTCTGGCTATGTGTCCTTGACTCTTAGAGAATCAGTTGGAGGAAACAATTTAGAAAGTCAGCCCACTATGCCATGAGCATTTAAAACCCGTCAGAGGGTAGAGGTGGTTCACCAGTAATTATAAGTGGACAGTGGAGAACTAAGATGCACCTGTCCAGATTTGACTCTGATTACAAGTCAGAAAAATAGAGAAAATGAGCAGTCTAATTTAAATGCAAAAGAGGTTTTAGCCAGCTTCTGTTGCCAAAAATCTTCTCCGGTTTAAAACTACAGTAATGATTTTTAAGGCAAGTCAAAATGTTGAATTTACAATTTTCATTAATTTATTTAAAAGATACATTATGAAAAATATACAAATATATATATGTTTCAGTTTCTATATTTAAGGTAGAGAAAATTATTAATATGAACTGAAATATTCCAAGCAAATATACAAAATAATATAGTAAATATTCACATCCAGATCATCCAACATAAGGAAACAATACTTAGCACTGTTGTGGCTGTGTTTCTTCTCCATCTGCATTGGGAAATATATATAAGTATTGCTGCCGCTAAGTCACTTCAGTCGTGTCCAACTCTGTGCGACCTCATAGATGGCAGCCCACCAGGCTCCCCCGGGCCTGGAATTCTCCAGGCAAGAACACTGGAGTGGGTTGCCGTTTCCTTCTCCAATGCATGAAAGTGAAAAGTGAAAGTGAAGTTGCTCAGTCGTATCCGACTCTTAGCAACCCCATGGACTGCAGCCCACCAGGGTCCTCCATCCATGGGATTTTCCAGGCAAGAGTGCTCGAGTGGGGTGCCATTGAAAATACATAACAATTTTGCACATTTATAGCAATACAATTGTACTGTATTTTTCTGTTTTGGTATTATGTTTGTGAGAATCAACCATACCAATACCTGTAGGACTAGCTCATTTGCTTTACTGTTGAATGGGATCACACTCACCAAAATAAAATATATGCATCCGTTCATCTATCAGTGGACATAGTTCCAACTCCTTGTTTCCAATTCCTCACCATCACACCTACTGCCAATAGAAGCTTTCTTTGGTAGTATGTGGCATCATTGGATTCTTTTTAACATTTGCCATTCTCCAACAGTAAAGAATCTGCCTGTAATGCAGAAAACCCAGGTTCGGTCCCTGGATCAAGAAGATCCCCTGGAGAAGGGAATGGTGACCCACTCTAGTATTCTTGTCTGGAGAATTTCATGGACAAATGAGACTGGCAGGCTACCATCTATGCCATCGCAAAGAGTAGGACACGACTGGACAACTTTCACTCACTCATTGTAATGAATGTGAAATGATACAATAGTTTTAGTTTGTACTTTTGATTTCTAAGTTAACATACCTTTTTTAAAAAAGACTTTTGTTTTAGGAACAGTGTTAGATTCACAGCATAACTGAGCAAGTAGTGCAGAGATTTCCCATATATCCTTTACCTACATACATGTATAGCCTCCTCCATTTGTTATGGCTGATGAACCACACTGACAAAAAATAATCACCCAAAGCCCATAGTTTACATTAAAGTCCAGTCTTGGTGTTGTGCAGTCTATGAGTTTAGACAAATGAAATCACCAATATCACTGCCCTACAAATCTTCTATGCTCCAACCACTTATATTCTTGTGGGATATTAGCTCCCCAATCAGGGATTGAACGTGTGTTCTTGGCAGTGAGAGCACAGAGTCCAAACCACTGGACTACCAAGGAAGTCCCTGTACATGATATATTAAACTCTAGCATTGGTATATCCACATTAATATTCTTCCATACAGTATATATGATTAGAATTTACTAAAGCATTGGTTCCAAATGGGTATTTAGATGGGGAAGGGTCTCTGGGAGCCAGATGATACACACCACGCCCCTGCCCCAGGATGATTCTTCAGGACACCTTCTCTGAACAAACCAGCTATTATACAAAAGTGTAATTGTCACAGTACATCACTAACCTCCAAAGTGAGAGTGGGATTTCTCTACCAAATCTCAGATGTCCAGGCCTTGGGAGTTGTTTCTTGATTTTGATTATATATCACCCCAGAAAATAAAGATATTAATGCTCAAAGCACAGACAGGTTCCAGATGGTGAGGAACTGTTGAAGTTCCAGATAGAGATATTTGGATTACAGCACAGAAAATAATTACCCAATACAAATTACAGAATGTCCCTTTATGCTGAGGTTGGCAAGCCGTGGCCTGTGGGTCAAATCTAACTGCTGCCTGTTTTTGAATGGCCTTGGAGCTAAGAATTGTTTATATATATATATATTTTCAGATAAAATATTATAGGCTTATTTAAAACTTACTTCTCACCTTGAGTATGTAAAATACAAACTTCACAAATGTTCATTTTTTTACTTTGTAGTTTACAAATATACAAAATAAAAGTTATTAAGGCAAGGAATTATATAGAAAAAATCATTTGTTCTGCTTAAGGCATACTTGGAAATAAACCATTGTACAAATTACTACACATCTGAAACCACAGTGCATAACTATTAAAAAAAACGATTTATATGGAAATACAAAAAACCTCGAATAGCCAAAGCAATCTTGAGAAAGAAGAATGGAGCTGGAGGAATCAACTTGCCTGACTTCAAGCTCTACTACAAAGCCACAGTCATCAAGACAGTATGGTACCGGCACAAAGACAGAAATATAGATCAATGGAACAAAATAGAAAGCCCAGAGATAAACCCACACACCTATGGACACCTTATCTTTGATAAAGGAGGCAAAAATATACAATGGAGTAAAGACAATCTCTTTAACAAATGGTGCTGGGAAAATTGGTCAACAACTTGTAAAAGAATGAAACTAGATCACTTTCTAACACCACACACAAAAATAAACTCAAAATGGATTAAAGATCTAAACCCAAGACCAGAAACTATAAAACTCCTAGAGGAGAACATAGGCAAAACACTCTCCGACATAAATCACAGCAGGATCCTCTATGATCCACCCCCCAGAATTCTTGAAATTAAAGCAA
>SJYQ01006987.1:89127-122152 GCA_006410935.1 Redunca redunca
TTTTGGACTCTGGGGGAGAGAGAGAGGGAGAGGGTGGGATGAGATGGGAGAATGGCATTGAAACATGTATACTATCATGTAAGAAACGAATTGCCAGTTGATGTCCGATGCAGGATGCAGGATGCAGGATGCTTGGGACTGGTGCAAGGAGAGGACCCAGAGAGATAGTATGGGGTGGGAGGTGGGAGGGGATTCATGTTTGGGAACGCATGTACACTCATGGTGAATTCATGTCAATGTTTGGCAAAACCAATACAGTAATGTAAAGTAAACTAAAGTTAAAATAAAAAATTAAAAAAAAAATAAAAAATAAAAAAAACGATTAAAGTAAACTAGGTGTATTTATGTTTTTATATTTTTAAATTGTCAAATCAAAAGAAGAAGGATATTATATGACACTTGAAAAGTATTTGAATTCAAGTCTATAAATCAAGTTTTATTAGCACACAGCTTCACTCCTTCATTCACTTATTGTCTAGGGCTGCTTTTGTAATACATGGACAGAGGTAAGCAGTTTAGATAGAGACTATGTAGCCCACACACCCTAGAATACTTACTATCTGTCTCTTTACAGAAAAAAACAATGATGTGCCCTATTGGATGCCATTGTCAGAGAGAATCCGGGGCCAGGGGTCACCATGGGTCAGAGCACATGGTTACTTCTTGTCTTTCCATCTGTGTAGTTTAGTTCAGTCGCTCAGTCATGTCCTACTCTTTGCAACCCCATGAAACTCAGCATTCCAGGCCTCCTTGTCCATCACCAACTCCTGGAGTTTATCCAAACACATGTCCATTGAGTCGGTGATACCATCCAACCATCTCATCCTCTGTCATCCCCTTCTGCTCCTGCCCTCAATTTTTCCCAGCATCAGGGTCTTTTCAAATGAGTCAGCTCTTCGCATCAGGTGGCCAAAGTACTGGAGTTTCATCTTCAACATCAGTCCTTCCAATGAACACCCAGGACTGATCTCCTTTAGGATGGACTGGTCGGATCTCCCTGCAGTCGAAGGGACTCTCAAGAGTCTTCTCCAACACCACAGTTCAAAAGCATCTATTCTTGGTGGTCAGCTTTCTTTGTAGTCCAAGTCTCACATCCATACATAACCACTGAAAAAACCATAGCCTTGACTAGACGGACATTTGTTGATGTAATGTTTCTGCTTTTTAAAATACTGTCCAGGTTGGTCATAACTTTCCTTCCAAGGAGTGAGCGTCTTTAAATCTCACGGCTGCAATCATCCATCTGCAGTGATTTTGGAGCCCCCCAAAATAAAGGCAGCTACTGTTTCCACTGTTTCCCCATCTATTCCCATGAAGTGATGGGACCAGATGCCATGATCTTAGTTTTCTGAATGTTGAGACAACTTTTTCACTCTCCTCTTTCACTTTCTTCAAGAAGCTCTTTAGTTCCTCTTCACTTTCTGCCATAAGGGTGGTGTCATCTGCATATCTGAGGTTATTGATATTTCTCCCGGCAATCTTGATTCCAGCTTGTGCTTCTTCCAGCCCAGAGTTTCTCATGATGTACTCTGCATATAAGTTAAATGAGCAGGGTGACAACATACATCCTTGACGTACTCCTTTTCCTATTTGGAACCAGTCTGTTGTTCCATGTCCAGCTTTAACTGTTGCTTCCTGACCTTCATACAGATTTCTCAAGAGGCAGGTAAGGTGGTCTGCTTTTCCCATCTTTTTCAGAATTTTCCATAGTTTATTGTGATCCACACAGTCCAAGTCTTTGGCACAGTCAATAAAACAGAAATAGATATTTTTCTAGGACTCTCTTGCTTTTTCAATGATCCAGCGGATGTTGGCAATTTGATCTCTGGTTCCTCTGCCTTTTCTAAAACCAGCTTGAACATCTGGAAGTTCACAGTTCACATATTGCTGAAACCTGGCTTAGAGAATTTTAGACAGGAGCATTACTTTACTAGCGTGTGAGATGAGTGCAGTTGTGCAGTAGTTTGAGCTGACATATTGAGTGCAGCACCTTCACAGCATCATCTTTTAGGATTTGAAGTAGCTCAACTGGAATTGTAGTGATGATTCCTAAGGCCCATATGACTTCACAGTCTAGGATGTCTGGCTCTAGGTGTTTGATCACACCATCGTGATTATCTGCTTCGTGAAGATCCTTTTTGTATAGTTCTTCTGTGTATTCTTGCCCCCTCTTCTTAATATTTTCTGCTTCTGTTAGGTCTGTACCACTTCTGTTCTTTATCGAGCCCATCTTTGCATGACATGTTCCCTTGGTATCTCTAATTTTCTTGAAGAGATCTCTAGTCTTTCCCATTATATTGTTTTCCTCTATTTCTTTGCATTGATTGCTGAAGAAGGCTTTCTTATCTCTCCTTGCTATTCTTTGGAACTCTGCATTCAGATGCTTATATCTTTCCTTTTCTTCTTTGCTTTTTGCTTCTCTTCTTTTCACAGCTATTTGTAAGGCCTCTTCAGACAGCCATTTTGCTTTTTTGCCTTTTTTTTTTTTGGTCTTGTTCCCTGTCTCTTGTACAATATCAGGAACCTCCATCCATAGTTCATCAGGCACTCTGTCTATCAGATGTAGTCCCTTAAGTCTATTTCTCACTTCCACTGTATAATCACAAGGGATTTGATTTAGGTCATACTTGAATGCCAACAAAGGTCTGTCTAGACAGGGCTATGGTTTCTCCAGTGGTTATGTATGGATGTGAGAGTTGGACTGTGAAGAAAGCTGACCACCGAAGAAATGATGCTTTTGAACTGTGGTGTTGGAGAAGACTCCTGAGATTCCCTTGGACTGCAAGGAGATCCAACCAGTCCATTCTAAAGGAGATCAGTCCTGGGTGTTCTTTGGAAGGAATGATGCTAAAGCTGAAACTCCAGTACTTTGGCCACATGATGCGAAGAGTTGACTCATTGGAAAACACTCTGATGCTGGGAGGGATTAGGGGCAGGAGGAAAAGGGGATGACGGAGGATGAGATGGCTGGATGGCATCACCGACTTGATGGACATGAGTTTGAGTGAACTCCGGGAGTTGGTGATGGACAGGGAGGCCTGCAATTCACGGAGTCGCAAAGAGTCGGACACGACTGAGTGACTGAACTGAACTGAACTGAACTGAATGGTCTAGTGGTTTCCCCTACTTTCTTCAATTTAAGTCTGAATTTGGCAATAAGGAATTCATGATCTGAGCCACAGTCAGCTCCTGGTCTTGTTTTTGCTGACTGTATAGAGCTTCTCCATTTTTGGCTGCAAAGAATATAATCAATTTGATTTCGGTATTGGCCATCTGGTGATGTCCATGTGTAGAGTTATTGTTGGAGGAGGGTGTTTGCTATGACCAGTGTGCTCTCTTGACAAAACTCTATTAGCCTTTCTGCTGCTTCATTCTGTACTTCAAGGCCAAATTTTTCTGTTGCTCCAGGTGATTCTTGACTTCCTACTTTTGCATTCCATCTGTATAAAATGCATATAAACCATCTTCCCTCTGGTGTCTATATAGAATATAGGAGCTATAGGAGCATAGCTTGAGTAACCATCTACAATGTTGTCTATATTTGAAATAAGAAAGTCAGGGAGAGTTCCCCCAAAGCAGTCTCATCTGTTATTACTTGTATGTAGACAGACTGAAGAATTAAGAAGCCCCTTTTGTGCAGGGAAATGCTCTGAGTTATCATGAATATGCTGCCTGCTCTGTGGACTTCCTGTTGCTGTTGTGCTTGTCTTCAGTTGTGTCTGAATCTTTGTGACCCCCTGGACTGTAGCCTGCTTCCTATTTGGCCCTGATTTCTTTCATTTTTTATATTCTTCAAATGTGTGTGTGTGTTAGTTGCTTGGTCATGTCAGGCTCTTTGTGATCCCATGGACGGTAGCCCTCCAGATGACTCTGTCCATGGGATTTTCCAGGCAAGAATACTGGAATGGATTACCATTCCCTTTTCCAGGCTCTCTACTCAACTCAGGGTTCAAACCTGGGTCTCCCGAATTGCAGACAGATTCCTTACCATCTAAGCCATAGATGGGTCATAGTTGGAAATGTTTAGAAGCCGGGTTTGGAGAAGGCAATGGCAACCCACTCCAGTACTCTTGCCTAGAGAATCCCAGGGACAGCGGAGCCTGGTGGGCTGCTATCTATGGGGTCGCACAGAGTCAGACACAACTGAAACAACTTAGCAGCAGCAGCAGCAGCAGAAGCTGCGTAGACTATAATTTTTTTGCAGCTTATTCCCATGAAGGAGGGTGGAAATTGCATGCCTTTAAGACTATCTAAGGAATTTCACTGGAGATGGGCATGTCCAAAGTTGAGAAAGATTGTGCTGGAGCTAAGATGCTTGCTGTTCCTCTGGTGTTACATTCTGGAGGACTGGAAATTTGTCTTGTTATACCTAGTGTTCTGTGAAACTATGGATTCTTGCTTTTTTTTCTTTCAGCAACAAAGACTATGATCAATATTCTGTGATTAACATTCCATCAACCTGAGAGTGAGAGGGAGAGACTTCAGTTCCATTTCTGCTTCCAACTAATTTTGTAGCTTTAGCTCTTCATTAAAAACTTGGTACCGATTTTTAAAATTACAATCCAGTACAACTTGACTGGATGACTTTGATGGCTGCCTGACTTTGAAAGAATGATTCCAAAGCATGATTCTTTTATTTTAACCTAGATTTTTATTTATGTTACATATTTGTGATCTATCTGAAATTTGGTGGAATTCCTTTTGCTTTTAAGATAATTAAACTATTGTGATGAAAAGATGTAAATAAAATATTGCAGTGAAATATTTTCCACTTCATTTAAAAGCAAGCCATCAGTATTAGGCATTAGTTAATTATTATATGAAAGTGCAAAAATACTGGGCCTTCCTTGGCAGTCCAGTGGTTAAGATTCCATGCTTCCAGTGCAGGAGATGAGGGCTGGATCCCTGGTTGGGCAACTGAGATCCCACATGACACATGGAGCAGCCAAAAAAAAAAAAAAAAACTAATAAAATAAGTTATATAAGATGACTAATTCTCGCTATAGAAGATGAGAACATTCTGATGGTGAGGATGTGAAAGAGTAGAAAAAAGCCTCTGAGCATTTTTTAAAAAACAAAACCCCAAACAATCTTCCTCCATCCATCTTAAACACACACACACACACACACACACACACACACACAATTTCCCAAACTCCCATCTTCCATGTCAGCTTATTTCAGGGTCAAATTGTTTTTTGGTATTTGATGACTATCAAAGACACAGCAATTGTCAGCTCAACCTTCTTCATACTTGGTCAGTAATAAAAAAGGGAGAAGGGAAGAGATTGAAAGCATCTAAGATGAGAGAGGAATGACGGAGGAAAATGTGTGCACATTTCAAGTGGATGACAACATTCCAAGACCAGCTGCAAACTTTTATTTTATTGTTTAGAAAACAATCTTTGAACTCAAGAAATGCCTAGTGAATCTATTTTGTTCTTCCTGACTCAACTTGGGAACAGAAAAATGAATTTGACAGTGACCACAAATACCTGATATATGAGAACTGAATTTGAGGTTTCCAGAGACAGAACACACTTCATCTTGAAGGCATATTTTGATGGTAAGTTTTGATAGCCCATTCTTTCAAATAATTTCCTGGTGAACAGACAGGTATTTGAAGATAATTTCTGTTTTCTACAGCTTGAAGCTGGAATCAGAAAAAGTGGCACAATATCTTAGCTTTGAAAGTAAATGCTTTAAACCAGCTCACTTGGAGATGATCTGTTATGTAATAACCACATTATTTATAATGTCTTCTTACTCCTCTTTCTTCATGTAAATACTCACTCCAGACAAGCAGCACTTTGGCATGTGAATTTATAAGATTTCTCCCCTACCCCAATTAGGCTTCTCCTTTTTGATGAAAAAGTTGTGATTTTATGAATATTCAATAAGTCACTTTCACAGTGACTGTCTGGACCTGAAATATTCTTAGTGTTTTCTCACTTGCCAGTCGAGACATTTTTGAGTGCATAGAATCAGCATCTTTTTTGGAAAGAAGTCTGATTCATGAACTAATACTACATAGAACCAATAATAAATAGAACAATTCACCAATCTGTCTCAGTGCCCTAATCTAAACTGAGGGCAGTGGATGCAGTTTAGCATGTTCAGCTCTACCGTTCTATGAAAGTGAAAGGTTAGTCTCTCAGTTGTGTCTGACTCTCTGCAACCTCATGGACTGTGGCCTACCAGGATCCATGGAATTCTCCAGGCAAAACTGGCGTGGGTAGCCATTCCCTTCTCCAGGGGATCTTCCCAACCCAGGGGTTGAACCTGGGTCTCCTGAATTGCAGGCAGACTCCTTACTATCTGAACCACTATGATTAGAGTAAAAATCAGAGAGAAATTCGGTGATGGTTGAGAAAAATTATTACACTAGAATCCTCTGGAACAGATTCTCAAGACACATAAGAGTGGAACTATTCATGATGGTCAGCTGATTGACCGCACATTGTTGCCACATGAGATAAGCAAAAGGCTAACAACTTATTTGACTTATGTGAACCAGGATAAGCATCAGTTGTTAAGGATACGAACACAAATCACATCCTTGTTTCTTAACACGTGTGGCCATGTTTGTAGATGAATACATAACATGAGTTCAACAGTTATGTAGCAGCAAATGAAACTTGTATTAAAAGAAAGGGATTTGGGGATTTAAAATATTTGCTGATTTTATTAGTTTCTTACTATTGTTCTAACAAATGTCCACCAACTTTTGGATTAAAACATCACAAGTAAACATTTGAGAGTTCCAAAATCGATGTGTTGGAAGGGCTATGGTCCTTTCTGGAGGTTAGGAGAGAATATTTTCTTGCCTTTTCCAGTGTTGTGAGCTGCCTGCATTCCCTGGCTCATGGGTGTTTCCATCCTCAAAGCCAGCAATGGCCGGACAAGTCACATCACATTGTCACATCACATTGCACTGACACTCACTCTTCTCACTCCCTCCTGCACTTGGAAGGACCCTTATTATTACCTTGGGCTAACCCAGATAATCTAGGATGGCCCCTCATCTCAAAGTCAATTGCAACTTTAATTCCATCTGCAACCTTAACCACCCACCCCCCTTGCCTTGTAATATAACATAGTCATGGGATGCAATATTTAGGATATGGACATCTTTGAGAAGCCATTGTTCTGCATACAGCATTGATGGAATTGTGAATATCGACTTTCCATTTACTTTTCCTGAGCAATTCCAGTCACTCTTACTCATACTGCAATCACTGAAGAGCATGCATAACTTTGAAATCCTCCACAAGTCTGACATAGTCTTTGAAAATTAATCCAGACACAAGGAGAACTGAGTTAGAACATCTCTGTCATTGCTTTTTCTGGGAGCTGTGAACCCATATTCTTATTGCTCATTTTTAATTCCAGCTCATTCTGACCATGTGTTGCTTCAGGGTGTACAACTCCTAGGAAACGATGTTTTATTAGTATCATTTGTTTATTACAGAGCATGAGTCACAGATTTGCTCCCAGGGCCACAAGGCTTTAGATAGTGTAATGCTAATTCATAGGTCTTTAATAGTATCCTACAAAGAAGGCTGAATTTCTTTTTTTTTAACCAAGACAGCACTGAAGTTAAAACTGATTCGTGTACTCATTTATGCATTTAAAACTTATTCATGTGCTCATTCATAATACTATTGTAATATTAAATATAATTCTCTCCTCCAAATAGGAGGACACTAAGAAATGACAACAGCTGTTTATTTCACATTGTTCTGGGATGTGGACCCTGATCAGAAAATTTCTAAATTATTCTCCTAGTTTCTTTCTTTCAAAATAAAATCCAATATTTTAGAACTAATTGGAACTGAGGGCAAAGAATATAGTCACAGTATGCATTGTGAGCCTCACCAAATCATTTTAAAGAAAGACAATAGGACTGAATTGGATATGGGTGCTGGATATGAGATTACTCAATTCTTGTCAAATAAGAAAGAATCATGGCCCCAGATGTTGACTTCAGTCATAGGAATGCTGAGACTAGATGCCAAGAATCCTGACTCCTTGATTCTTTAATTGTTTTCAATTAGATCTGCAGAGTAGATTCTGCCCTAAAGGGTTATTATGATTGAACACATAGTAAAAACCCATCTAAAACTTCTTTCTCTTGAAAATAACACTTGCTGTCTTTTTGATGATAAAGGGAATACTTGTTAAAACAATTATAAAACACTCTCTGACATAAATTACAGCAGGATCCTCTATGATCCACCTCCCAGAATATTGGAAATAAAAGAAAAATAAACAAATGGGACATAATTAAAATTAAAAGCTTCTGCACAACAAAGGAAACTATAAGCGAGGTGAAAAGACAGCCTTCAGAATGGGAGAAAATAATAGCAAATGAAGCAACTGACAAAGAATTAATCTCAAAAATATACAAGCAACTCCTGAAGCTCAATTCCAGAAAAATAAATGACCCAATCAAAAAGTGGATCAAAGAACTAAACAGATATTTCTCCAAAGAAGACACACAGATGGCTAACAAACACATGAAAAGATGCTCAACATCACTCATTATCAGAGAAATGCAAATCAAAACCACAATGAGATACCATTTCATGCCAGTCAGAATGGCTGTGATCCAAAAGTCTATGAGCAATAAATGCTGGAGAGGGTGTGGAGAAAAGGGAATCCTCTTAAACTGTTGGTGGGAATGCAAACTGGTACAGCCACTATGGAGAACAGTATGGAGATTCCTTAAAACCTGGAAATAGAACTGCCTTATGACCCAGCAATCCCACTGCTGGGCATACACACCGAGGAAACCAGAATTGAAAGAGACACATGTACCCCAGTGCTCATCGCAGCACTGTTTATAATAGCCAGGACATGGAAGCAACCTAGATGTCTGTTAACAGACAAATGGATAAGAAAGCAGTGGTACATATACACAATGGAGTATTAGCCATTAAAAAGAATACATTTGAATCAGTTCTGATGAGGTGGATGAAACTGGAGCCTTTTATACAGAGTGAAGTAAGCCAGAAAGAAAAACACCAATACAGTATACTAACACATATATATGGAATTTAGAAAGATGGTAACAGTAACCCTGTATGCAAGATAGCAAAAGAGACACGGATGTATAGAACAGTCTTTTGGATTCTGTGGGAGAGGGAGAGAGTGGGATGGTTTGGGAGAATGGCATTGAAACATGTATATTATCATATGTGAAGTGAATCACCAGTCCAGGTTCGATGCATGATACTGGATGCTTGGGGCTGGTGCACTGGGATGACCCAGAGGGATGGTATGGGGACGGAGGTGGGTGGGGGGTTCAGGATGGGGAACACATGTACACCTGTGGCAGATTCATGTCAATGTATGGCAAAACCAATACAATATTTTAAAGTAATTAGCCTCCAATTAAAATAAATTTATTTTAAAAATTTAATGAAGAATTAAAATCATCCATGATTCTTTGCTCATAGTTAAGTTTTTCTTATATTTCTCTCTAGTTGCTAATAATCGCTTCTTGGATGATATGAAAGGAATTGGCATTTCTTAGCATCCTGCTTTCCCCCCACCCCATCCTTTCTTATTCCACCATCCTTATTTTGCCAAACTGCTTACAAATCTTCCATGTGGTTCTGCACAGCCTGAGAAGAAGGAGTAGCCAAAATTTCCTTGCTTATAGAAGTTCAGAAACGAAATCTGTGTCAGCATCAGCTTTCCACTATTCTAAAGTTCCAGGGCCACTACACTGGCATGGTTTTTAAAAGAAAGAAGGAACAAAGAAAGGAAAAGGGAGCAAGGCATTTGAGTATTTACTTTGTGCAAACATTGTATTAATTATGAGCAACCAAAGAGATATAAAACATGGATTTGTCTTCACAGAGCTTGTTGTATGGTTGTATAGGCCAAATATATTCCCCTAGCAATTATTTCAAACACAAGGAAGCAAATTGTCAAGGGCCAATAAGGGTAACACACAGACCTTGCAGAGAATTTTCAGTTCAGTTCAGTTCAGTTGCTCAGTTGTGTCCGACTCTTTGCGACCCCATGAATTGCAGCACACCAGGCCAAACTTTAGCAGAGCTCATTTTGGTCTACAGTAAAAAGGCAGTAGGGAAAGCTTTCGTGAGGGAGGTAGGATTTAAGTTGTTCTGTTAGAGAAGATGTGTGTGTGTTTGTTAATCGCTTAGTGGTGTCCAACTCTTTGTGAGCCCATGAATGGCGCCCACTGGGATCCTCTGTTCATGGGATTCTCCAGGCAAGAATAATGGAGTGGGTAGCCATTTCCTTTTCCAGGGGATCTTCCCAACCCAGGGATTGAACCTGATCTCTCGCCCTGCAGGCAGATTCTTTATTATCTAGGCCATCGGGGAAGCCCTTTAGAAAAGATAGGGGCTCATTCACTCACTTTACCTCTCTTCATTTTTGTTTCAAATATTTATTGGTCATTTATTGGACATAATGCAGACCACATAGTTTGCTCTGGGTTTGAAGACAGATAATAATGACTACTTAGACATAGTTTAGTTGCCTTTACTTCAAACTTCTCCATATTAGTGAAGAAGCAAGGTAAGGATTGGGCATGAGCCTAAGAATAAATGTGAGCAGACATGAGTGATTGAGGCTCCCTTATGCCTTCTTAGTTCCTCCAGAGAGGTTGCTGATTTTCAGGTCACAAAAAATGAGAAATCCACCAAGTCAGATGAGCACTTTTTGCAGCGTTATGGGTTATAATGATCCACATTGGCATTCCAGGGTCCACTCCATCCTGGAGTAAGGAAATCAGTGCTGTGCCAGGTTATATTTTCCCATGGTTTGGGTCCACACAAGATTTCAAGGCAGAGGGTAATTATCAAACTAAGGATATTTAGTGCTGTGTAAAGGGGCACAGGATAGATGCAGCCTCTGTCCTTAAGGAGTTTACATTCTGTGTGAGGTTAAACAAAACAGACAGTGGGAAGGAACATCCAGGAGAAAGATTGATGTGTACAATGATGTAGAAGGGTAGATGGTTTATGAGCTAAAAATGAATATTCATTGAGTATCTCTAGAGAAAAGTCAAACAGAAATGATGGTGGGGATGTTGTTTAGTCACTCAGTTGTGTCCAACTCCTTGTGACCCCATGGACTGCAGCACACCAGGCTTCCCTGTGTTTCACTATCTCCCGGAGCTTGCTCAAACTCATACCCATTGAATTTATGATGCTATCCAACCATCTCATTTTCTGTTGTCCCCTTCTCCTCCTGCTTCCAATTTTCCCCAGCATCAGGGTCTTTTCTAATGAGTTGGCTCCTCACATCAGGTGGCCAAAGTATTGCAGCTTCACCTTCAGCATCACTGCTTCCAGTGAATATTCAGGGTTGATTTTGAAAGGTTGCTGCTGAGAGCCATGTGTTATGCCTGGATCGTGACCTCTGGAGGACAGAGTTTCAATCCGGGGTCAGAGATGAGGTTTGACTACTTGGAGCTTTTTGTGTAGCAAAGTTTTATTAAAATATAACAGAGATAAGGAAAGCTTCTGACATAGACATCAGAAGGGGACAGTTTTTAGCAAGGTGTTTTATGTCTGTTAGCTATTAATCAGATAAGAGAGACACCTCAAGGCTGGGGAAGTTTCACCAGGCTCCTCTCCCACAATATGCATTTCTGATATAGGATGGCATGAGGTGTGTCATCCCCTGGCCATAAAACAGTTGACAGGAATATTGGTTTGTTGAGCCATAATCATCCCAAGGTTTGAGAAAAGAAAAAAGTCAGTTTTAGGAGGAACCATTTTGAAGAAAGGCTAATTCCAAAGCAAATACATAGCTTGATTAATATAGCTTAAGAAAAACACATTGGTTAGCTCAAGGCAGAACTAGGTGTTGTCAACACAGAATTAAAAGCCTCTTTTAATTTTGTGTAGAGGAGGGGAAACAACAACAACACGTCTGCCACTTGCAGTTTATTTCCTCCTGCTGCTTGGGGACCTCTAGCCTTCCTACCTGTTACCCTCTCCATTTCCTTTAGGATGGACTGGTTGGAAATCCTTGCAGTCCAAGGGACTCTCAAGAGTCTTCTCCAACACCACAGTTCAAAAGCATCAATTTTCAGTGCTCAGCTTTCTTTATGGTCCAACTCTAACATCCATACATGACTACTGGAAAAACCCATAGCTTGGACTATACGGATCTTTGTTGGCAAAGTGATGTCCTGCTTTTTAATATGCTGTCTAGGTTGGTCATAGCTTTTCTTCCAAGGAGCAAGCATCTTTTAATTTCATGGCTGCAGTCACCATCTGCAGTTATTTTGGAGCCCAAGAAAATAAAGTCTGTCACTGTTTTCATTGTTTCCCCATCTACTTGCTATGAAGTGATGGGACTGGATGCCATGATCTTAGTTTTTTGAATGTTGAGTTTTAAACCAGCTTTTTCACTCTCTTTCACTTTCATCAAGAGGCTCTTTAGTTCCTCTTCACTCTCTGCCATTAGAGTGGTGTCATCTGCATATCTGAGGTTATTGATATTTCTCCTGGCAGTCTTGATTTCAGCTTGTGCTTCATTCAGCCTGCATTTCCCATAATGTACTCTGCATATAAATTAAATAAGCAGGGTGACAATATGTAGTGTAAAGTGAATAATGTTCTATCCTAAGTAAAGGTATTTCAGCATTATACTAAAAATAAAAAGGAGTTGCTAAAGTATTGGAAAGATGGAGATGGGGTCTTTAAGAAGATTAAATTAGCTATAGTGTGGATAGAATTTGGGGAATCAGAGACCAGAGGGGAAATACAAATGTGATGGCTAATTTTATGTGTGAATAATTGACTGACTGGCTCAGAGCTGAGGTAGGGATGGAGACTTATCCAGTACCTGTCTCAACCAGGTTTTCCTAGAAAGTAGAAGCCTGAGGCAGAACTTCTATGGTGACTCTTTTTGGGAGGCATGATTTCTCAGAAAAGGAAAAATGAGGAAAAATAAGAAGGAAGAAAGGAGGAAGAAAATCCAGGTGACCACAGCTTTAAGGAAGCACAAATGGTTGCTCAGACACACGGGATGTTTCTGGGAAGGCTATGTGGCATCACATTGACTTCAGGGGTCTGATGGAGGGATGGAGGAAGCAAGTCGATTTTATCTGCCAATCACATGCTTTCTCCCTTTTCTTACTGGTCCAAGTTCATTCCCTACAAGGCATTGATTCCCCTGCCCTCTGCAGCTTTTGGGGAAGCCTGATCTTAAGACCCTGAGATGGGTTTCAGGGGCTCAGGGTTACAGAGCACCTCCTGCCTGCCTCAAGGTCTGGAAGGATGAAAAAGTATGCATGGGTGAACTTCACATGGTCCTCAACGTCCGCTGATTGGGGAGCAACAAAAGAGCACAGATGGGAGGTTACAGATGTGCAGCAACAGATATAAGACGAAGTGCACCTAGAGTACCTCTCGAGACACCTGGGGACTAGAAACGGGTGATGCTTTATGGACTGGCCTCTGTTATGAAGGAAATAGTGCTCAATGATCCTCTTTCATGGATCAATGGAGAGGCTCCTTTGTAGTAACAGGAACATGCTGATGATAGATTCTTATCCTTGGGGGGACATACAGAAATAATGGGCCAGTGAACCCAAAGAAAAGCAAAATTTGGTCTGGAAGAGTCAGTTCTTGGGAGAATGACGATGCCATTGACCAGGACAAGAAAATCCTAAGGAGATACTGACATTTCCCTGAAAAGGAAAATGAATCATTTGCCTTTACACACTTGGCTGTTATCCCAAGGTGACATCCTGCAGCAGCTATCAAAGACACATAAATCAATGAAAAATTTAAGTTTTAAGGGACATTAGAGGCTACTGTATTAAAAATTTCTTATCTGAGGGATAGTGGAAAGTAAGATTTAGAGAAGTTTAATGATTTTACAAATGTCACAATGTAAGTTATAGAAATGGAATAAGAAAATCAATTCCTTTCACCAAGGTATTACTTAAAAAATTTTTTTTTTTTTAATTTATTTGGCTGCATCAGATCTCAGTTGTGGCATGTGGGATCTTTAGTCTTCATTGTGGTATGTGGGATCTTTTCAGTTGTGGCATGCAGGATCTAGTTCCCCGACAAGGGATTGAACCCAGGTCCCTGAATTGGGAGAGCATAGTCGTAGCCACTGGACCATCAGGGTAGTCCCCCAAAGGCTACTACTTATGACTTAAATACACTGGAGTTACTAGCAATCCCACGTTCTCATCCCTTGGTGTCAGTGGGCTTTAATTTCCCACCTCTCTGATGGGAATGTAGGACAAGGTAATCCCCAACATCCCTCCAGCTCTGATACCCTGTTTCTCTCATGTGAGCTCAGGAGAACATCGTGGCTAAAGGGATAGATTTTTTAGCTTAAGAATGTTTAAGATCCCTAAGATCAATGCTTCCTCTCCATGATTAGAACATTCTTGTGCCTGGTATTTATCCTGAAGGGACTTCTGAAAACCAAAGGCCAGTTAATCTGAAAGATTCTGGAATCACCAATTCCAAACCCAAGAAGAGCCAATTCCTGGGAGAATAATGGTACCACTGACCAGAACAACAACAACAACAAATCCCAAGGAGAAATCCCAACAGAACAGGAAGGTTGGCAGAAAACTAGAGGCCAATAATTAAGCTTCATGGTGCATCTTGATATTTATTGGGGGAGGAAGAGGAGAAACAATGAAGGAAACCCACAGAAAATAAATGGGTAGTGAAGAAGGAGAGGAATAGGAAAGGACTTGGGGCAGAAGCTGAAAGAGGAGAAGAAGAGAGGCCGGACTAAAATGGCAAAGGCCAAAAACAGAAATAGAGACACATATGTTTGTAAAGAACAAATGCATGGACACCAAAGGGGGAAAGTGAGGAGTGGGATGAACTGGGAGATTCGTATTGGGATATACAAACTTTTAATACTGTGTATAAAATTTATAACTAGTTGGAACATACTGTGTAACACAGAGAACTCTATTCAGTGCTTTGTGGTACCTAGATGGGTAGGAAACCCCCCAAAAGAGGGGATATATATATATATATATATATATATATATATATATATAGCTGATTCAATTTGCTGTACAACAGAAACTAGCACAACATTGTTAAGCAACTATACTACAACAAATTTAATTTTAAAATGTAATTTTGTTAGAATTTTAAAAATTTTTAAAAATGGAAAATGCCATAGATATCAAGGTGGGGACTGAGAAATGACCATGAAACTTAACAATAAATTTTATAAAGGTTTAAAGGAAGTACAGAGGAAAAGGGATTGAGGAGTAGATTATTTACAAGAAAATAGATATTCAAGGGGAGAAACAGTGAGAGCAGTAGTTCAAAAACTGTTAGAATGAGAGGTAAGGTTTGTGGGATTAGGGCCTTGTAAGCATGTTTGTAGGCAGAGAAGAAGGATGCAAGACTGAATATTTGGGAAGAGGATATATCTGAAGTAATGAAGTTCCAGAAGAGGCAAGTAACTCTACTATGGATAAAGAGTATGCTTTTGACAAAAAGAAGGGCACCTTTTTCTCTGAAAAAAAAAATGAGTATAAAAAGAAGTAGGAAACTGAAAACACAGAGAAATGTGGAGGTGGACGTTACAGACACAGAGGTGGAATGAGGTGAGCAAAGGGTAGATGAAAGGACTTATCTTCTGAGTCAATATAGACGCAAGACAAAGACTGAGTGGCTGAGGACAGAGGGAGAGTGAGAGGGAATTCAGAAAGAAAGAAAAGGAGTGAGAGTGAATTCTGGGAAAAAGAAGATTTCTGATGGAATACTCAGAAGAGGTTAAGAGGATTTCTGAGAGAAGGTGGGTGAGTTGAAATTGGCATGAAGGAGGGTATAAAAAATTTCTGAGAAAGTGAGATTGAGAGGAATTAATAAGGAAATGAATTTGAGAGGACATTATGAAAGAAGGAGACTCTGAGAGAATTTGAGAGAAAGAATGAGAGTCTGAGAGAATTCTGAGAGAAAGGAGAGTCTGAGGGAACTCTGAGTAAGGGTAGTGTGGGGGAGTTCTGAGACAAGGAAAGTTGACAGAGATTTCTGAGAGAACTTGGGTGAGAGGAATTCTGAGTAATGAGGGTATGATAAAATTCTGAGAAACTGAGATTGAGAGGGAATTCTTAGAGAAAGAAGGAGTGAGAGGAAATTTTGAAAGAAAGAAGGAGAGTGAATTCTGAGACACAGAAGGAGAGTGACAAGGCATGCTGAGAGAAGAAGGGAAGACTGGGGGAATTTTGAGAGAATGAAGGAGGTTCTGAGGAAAAATATGAAAAGAAGAAAGTTCTAAGATAAAATCAGACAAAGAAGGAGGTTCTGAGGTATAATTTGAGATACCGAGGTAAAAATAGATAGAAACCATAAGGATAGAAACCATAAGGTTTTAAGGTAAAATCAGACGGGAACTGTGTGGTCCTGAGGTAAAAAATGGACAGGAAGGTTCTGATGTAAAATACAATAGGAACTGGGAGATCCTGCGGTAAAATCTGACTGAAACCAGGAGGTTCTGAGGTAAAGTTTGACAGAAACTACAAGGTTCTGAGGTAAAAATCTGACAGAAACTAGAGTGTTCTGAGGTAAAATCTGACAGAATCTAGAGGGTTCTGAGGTAAAATCTGACAGAAACTACAGGGTTCTCAGGTAAAATCTGACAGAACCTAGGACATTCTGAGGTAAAATCTGAAAGAAACTGGAGGTATCTAAGGTAAAATCTGGTAGAAACCAAGATGTTCTGAGGTAAAATTTGCAGAAACCAGAAGGTCTGAAGTAAAAACTGACAGAAAGCAGGAGGTGCTGAGGTAATATCTGACAGAAACCAGGAGGATCTGAGGTAACATTGACAGAAACCAGGAGGTTCTGAGGTTACATCTGAGATAGAATCTAACAGAAATCAGCAGGTTCTGAGGTAACATCTGAGGTAAAATATGACAGAAATCAGGAGGTTCTGAGGTAAAATCTGATGGAAACTTAGAGATTCTGAGGTACGTCTGAGGTCTGAGGTAAAATCTGACAGAAACTCAGCGCTTCTTAGATAAAATCTGATGAAAACTTGGAGGTTCTAAGGTAAGATCTTAGGGAAGCTAGGAGGTTCTATGGTAAAATCCGAAACAAATTAGGAGTTTCTGAAGTAAAATCTGAAAGAAACTTGCAGTTTCTGGTGTAAAAATCTGACCGAAACTTGGAACTTCTGCTGTAAAATTTCACCGAAGAAAGGCAATTTTGATGCAAAATATTATAGAATCTAGTAGCTTCTGAATTAAAATCTGACAGAACGTAGAAGCTTTTGAAGTAAAATCACTGAAAATAGGAGTTGAAATCTTATAGAAAGAAGGAGGTTCTGAGAAGAACACACAGATTCTCAAGTGAACTCTGATGAAAAAATGAAGTGTTAGCTGAATCTGACATAAAGAATGGCATTCTGAGATAAACTCTGACAGAAAGATGGAGGTTCTCATGGAAAATCTGACATAAGAAGTTTCTCAGGGAAAATGTCAGAGATGGTAGAAAGTTTCTGAGGGAATTCTAACATAGAATAGGAGGTTTCTGCAGTACTTTGTGACAGAAGAGGGATGTTTCTGAGAGTTCACACAGAATGAAGGAGATTTTTGACGGAGTTCTGCTTGAAAGAAGATGGTTTATGTTCATACGTGGCTAAGAGGGTGTAGTTAACAGCTCAGAAATGAGCCCTGGATGTGAAGATTCTTATGGGTCCTTAACACGCAGGATTCCAGTTTAATGTTTGGAAGTGATCAATATGATTGCAAAAACTAGATTTCTCAGGTCTGTGTGTGGGTGACAAAAGTTGCCTGGAGCCCTTATTAAAGTAGTTTAAGTTTGTTGATTGGTGTTTCAGGTTGAGCGGGTAGCAATGACATCATAAAAGCCCTGATGAGCTAGATAAAGTGGAGGGATTAAGGTGTTGGCTGTTGTTTCAGGGGTACAAGAAGACCAGGAAAATGAAGGGATGGAAAATTCCATGTCAGACTGTCATGATTAAAGTGGGAAACCGTCGTGTTTAAAGGAGAAGCAGAAAACAATTTATGTAGACAACAGATCCTGCCTTGTGTAGCTCACAACCTAGCAAAGAGAGGTCCTCAGAACTCATGACCTCAATGAATGAATAAATTACTCAGGAGTGTGAAAAGAGAGGAAAGTATAAGAAGGGAAGTTGGGATGCAATGGCAGATTAAATGGGTTTTAAATGTTCACAGGAAGTTAATGTGCATCTGGTTGAAAAGCTGTGATTTGAGTAAAGGTTGCTGGAAAAGTAAGAGTGAGCCATGAAGAGATCTGGGGGTAACTGTTCTAGGAGGAGGGATTCAGGGAAGCAGAGTCTCTCCATGGGAGCAGTGAAGTTCACAAGGAATGGTTTTCCCTCCATCGTGATTCTGCCGCACCTAGGACTCTTTTGTGTTGTAGAACTGTGAAGCCAGTTTATATATTGTGGTCAGATTTAGAGATGAAACACACTTTGCCCTAGAATTGTTCCCTCTGTGTCATAGCAGTACCCAGTCTGTCATTTTTGTGTCTTATTTTAAAAATACAAGAGTCTTTTTTTAAAAATCTGTTTGTAGGGCATATATTAAGTTAACCTTTAAAATGCATTCCAGTATATACTGCTGATGCTGCTGCTGTCACTTCAGTCATGTCCAACTCTGTGCAACCCTAAGACGGCAGTCCATCAGGCTCCTCTGTCCTTGGAATTCTCCAGGCAAGAATCTGGAGTGGGTTGCCATTTCCTTCTCCACCATATACACTCAGTTCAGTTCAGTTGCTCAGTCATGTCTGACTCTTTGCGACCCCATGAATTGCAGCACGGCAGGTCTCCCTGTCCATCACCATCTCCCGGAGTTCACTCAGACTCATGTCCATCGAGTCCGTGACGCCATCCAGCCATCTCATCCTCTGTCGTCCCCTTCTCCTCCTACCCCCAATCCCTCCCAGCATCCGAGTCTTTTCCAATGAGTCAACTCTTCACATGAGGTGGCCAAAGTACTGGAGTTTCAGCTTTAGCATCATTCCTTCCAAAGAAATCCCAGGGCTGATCTCCTTCAGAATGGACTGGTTGGAGCTCCTTGCAGTCCAAGGGACTCTCCAGAGTCTTCTCCAACACCACAGTTCAAAAGCATCAATTCTTTGGCACTCAGCCTTCTTCACAGTCCAACTCTCACATCCATACATGACCACAGGAAAAACCATAGCCTTGACTAGATGTACCTTAGTCGGCAAAGTAATGTGTCTGCTTTTGAATATGCTATCTAGGTTGGTCATAACTTTTCTTCCAAGGAGTAAGCATCTTTTAATTTCATGGCTGCAGTCACCATCTGCCATGATTTTGGAGCCCCCCAAAATAAAGTCTGACACTGTTTGCACTGTTTCCCCATCTATTTCCCATGAAGTGATGGGACCAGATGCCATGATCTTCATTTTCTGAATGTTGAGCTTTAAGCCAACTTTTTCACTGTCCTCTTTCACTTGCATCAAGAGGCTTTTTAGTTCCTCTTCACTTTCTGCCATAAGGGTGTTATCATCTGCATATCTGAGGTTATTGATATTTCTCCCGGTAATCTTGATTCCAGCTTGTGTTTCTTCCAGTCCAGCGTTTCTCATGATGTACTCTGCATAGAAGTTAAATAAGCAGGGTGACAATATACAGCCTTGACGTACTCCTTTTCTTATTTGAAACCGGTCTGTTCCATGTCCAGCTCTAACTGTTGCTTCCTGACCTGCATACAGATTTCTCAAGAGGCAGGTCAGGTGGTCTGGTATTCCCATCTCTTTCAGAATTTTCCACAGTTCATTGTGATCCACACAGTCAAAGGCTTTGGCATAGTCAATAAAGCAGAAATAGATGTTTTTCTGGAACTTTCTTGCTTTTTCCATGATCTAGCGGATGTTGGCAATTTGATCTCTGGTTCCTCTGCCTTTTCGAAAACCAGCTTGAACATCAGGAAGTTCATGGTTCACGTAATGCTGAAGCCTGGCTAGGTACAGACAAATAGTTAGATTCCACTTATTCAGGGTACCTAGCATAGTCAAATTCATAGAGTCAGAAAATATATGGGTAGATACAAGGAGCTGGGAGGTGGAAGCAGGTGGGAAGGGGAATGGGGAGTTAGTATTTAATGGGAACAGAGTTTCAATTTAGGAAAGTGAAGAATTCAGGAGATAGATGATTGTGAGAGTTGCACAAAAATGTGAATGCACTTAGTGTCACTGAACTGTACAGTTAAATATGGTTACAGTGGTATGCTTTATATTATGTGACTTTTACTACCAAAAAAACATTAAAAATGCAAGAGTGTGTATTGCAAGCGTTAGCTGTGCAGGTTCTTGGCTGTGGAAAGATTAGCTTTTAACTCTATCTGATGATTAAACTGGAGGAATGCACTCAGAAACAGAGCAAATGAAACTTTCCTTACTCCCAGATTTGGCTATTCAGGAGGATGGATTTCTATTGCTATGAACTATTTCATCAGGATTGTCAGAGTCCAGCTCCAGCAGCCAGGGAATCAGCCTGAAGGGATGGGCGATGTCAGCGAGAAATGATGCAGTCTCTCAGTTTTCTTGGACTGCATATTTATTTCAGAAGGAAATGACATCCCACTCCAGTATTCTTGCCTGGATAATCCCATGGATGGAGGAGCCTGGGGGGCTACAGTCCATGGGGTCGCAAAGAGTCAAACATGACTGAGTGACTTCACTCACTCACTAAGATTCTCTTTTATATTTTTACAAAAGCATTAGGTCAGAGGTTTGACATTTTCAGTTCTCCCAACCCAGATTTGTTGTTTCCATAAATCATTGTTGCCCCTCAAAAGAAGTTCCTGCCACAGCGATTCTCTTATCTACTTCATCTCATGTGTCCTTGTGAATACATTGTAACTCATGCTAATGTCTGGGCTGCATACCACATTCCTCAGTTTATTTATCTTTTAAAATCCTGTTTGCCCCTAGTATCCTGAGCTCACTTTCTTTAAAAAAGCTTCTAACCACTAATATCTCCAAAATTCTTAATCTCTGTAAGCTATAGTAAAATATGTGAACATTACAACATTCCTTAAATCTTTAGCTTCTAACTATTTTAATTATTCCTAAGCCCTAAATTCAGCAAACTCCTTTGCCATAAACATTTCCCTCACAAATAGGTTTCAGATAGCAATCCCTCCCATGGCTTCAAGCTGCGGCCTACACGCTCATCCTGGAACACTCTTTTGTAAAGGTCCTTGAATGAATGTCAGTGATTAACTTTATGAAAATATTCTCTGAGCACAGCTGCAGAAAGCTTTGTGCCTTCTCATGCTCCTCTCAAGAACAATAAGCACCTTAATATTCTTTTCAGTCAACTTAGCCAAGGAGAGGAAAAAACAAGTCAGAATCACAAGACCTAACTCCTTCATCCTAGGTCCGTGCCTGCGGGACAAGGAGAGGGAGTTGGGGCCGTGCCTCCATTTTGTCAGTAATGCCTAACGCGGCTCCTGACACAGGATCTTAAGTCTTTATTGGAGAGTCAAAGTGGCATATAAGGACTTATGATTAATAGAGTTATCTAAAAGATTCCAGTAACAAAATGTATTCTTAATAGTTGATATGAAAATTCTTCTAAGGGAGAAATCATACTTTTTTACTAAAATACCCAACTGAACAAGCCCTTGAGAATTCATACGTTTTGATGAAAAACATGGACTGTGAGACTATAAAATTGGAGTTTTAAGTCTAGATTGTTTATTTCTGCAGAAGTCTTGGATCTGGATTGTACAGGAATTATGGGTGGAGTTTAGGGTGGATGGATATTGTCAACACTGGTCATTTGTTAGTTGTAAGATTATGTGCTTTTTATTAAGCCATTATTGATATTATGATATTATGATCATTCCTGATGTGGAATGATTCCTAAAGCAAAATAACTTTTTGATAAATGTTTCCTGATTTTCTATAATAAGGAAATAGAAAAGAACATACAAAGATCATAGCAAGCTTTTTAATCAATGATTAACCCCAGGAAGAAATTGTTAAAATTAAATTAATTTTAGGAGTTTCACTTACTTTATCATTCCAATGGATGAATAATTTTCAGGAAAGTTTGAAAACATTTATAATCAAAGGCAAGAATGGAGCTCAGATGTCAAGTGGTGAGTGACAGTGTTATGTGATAAAATTCCTCTCAGCTAAGAAGGTTTAATTTATCAAACCCATCTTTTCAAGATATTCTTATTAACAACATAAAGACCATATCATCTAAGATGAGCTCCTTCCGAAACATAATTAAGAATTGACATTATCATTTTTTAAGTCATGTTGCTAGTGGAATTAGAATCTGGTCACTTCTACTAGCTATTGAAAGTTATCAAGAATGGTCAGTTTGACACTGGGCATTATAAGTCTTCTCAGCTGCTGAAGGAAAGTCTTTGATCTTCACTCATCTGCCATATGTTAGGATTACAGTTTTAGAAATCTAATGTGTTTGCTGCTTCCCTGTGAATTAGAAGAGAAGAGGAAAAGAGAAAAGAAAAGAGGATAGATGTTTCAGACCAAGTGACCTCCACAGAGGGAAAATGCAAAAGCCAAACCAACTGCCACATGAAGGCTGGATATTCAGGAGGGAAACTTTCCAACATAGACCATATAGTTGGGAAAGAGACATCATCTGCCATTAAGTTGGGACAGAAGGAATTCATTGACAGCTTCATCTTATTTGGGAATTGGATTGTGGAGGTGGTGCTGATGAGTCAGTGGATGGTATAGAGGTTGGGAGAAGATTAGTCCATTAATTTATCTAAAGAGAATCTCAGTATTCTCAGCCTGAACATGAAACCAAAGCTCATGGGAAAATGCTGAAGGAGAGCAAAAATTCTGTGTTCCAGAAATTGGGATCCAGTATGACAGAGAGAGGATGAGTGTCTGGACAGAATGGGAGAGCAGGCCAGAGAGGAAAGAAACTGTTTCATGTGTGGTTTCTCTGGACTCCATCACCCACACATCTAATAACAATAGCAACCATCTCCAGACCAACCAGTGCAATAACAGCAACCTTTATCCAACCCTTGCTGCAGGTTTAGGAACTGTTCTCAGTGTATTATACTATTGTATTCTTGCAATAAATTTATAAGGCTGGAAAAAATAAAGAGACTCTCAGGGGGAGAAATCTCATTGGAAAAGACCCTGATGATTGGAAAGATTGAGGGTAGGAGGAGAAGTAGACAATAGAGGATGAGATAGTTGGATGACACCATTGACTCAATGGACATGAGTTTGAGCAAACTCCAGGAGAAAGTGAAGGACAGGGAAGCCTAGCGTGCAGCAGTCCATGGGGTCACAAAAAGGCATACACAACTGAGCAACTGAACAACAAACAGGGGAGCAGTGGGAAGGATTCTTATCCAAGTGAACTTAAACTTCCAAGGAGGTATATGGAGGAGGATATGTCTACAATATTTTAATTAGAAATGGGCTCTGGTTTTGGGAATTAATTTCCTGAAAATTACCATGTTTCAAAGATCTGGTCAGTTATTGGCTGCTACACTTATATAATGACAATGAGCCCCCTTGCTGGTGAAGAGTTATTCAATCCTAGGATTGCCTTAAATAAATACTGAAGATGTACACAGTGAAGTCTTCAAATTCTCAAGTATTTTCATCCACTCCATAACTCCCAATCATGGCAGTTCATTTAGTCATCCCACATAGCCAGGAAGAAATATGCATCAGGAAAATACTCTTTTTGGAATTCAGTGGCCTCAATATTGGGCAAGTTAATTAGAAGTTGCTATTCATATATTGGGCTTCCCCAGTTGCTCAGCAGTAGATGGAGAAATATACCTTGTTCATGGATTGGAAGAATCAATATAGTGAAAATGAGTATATTACCCAAAGCAACCTATTGATTCATTGCAATCCTTATCAAGCTACCAATGGTATTTTTCACAGAACTACAACAAAAACTTTCACAATTTTTATGGAAACAAAAGAAACCTTGAATAGCCAAAGCAATCTTGAGAAAGAAGAATGGAACTGGAGGAATCAACTTGCCTGACTTCAGACTACACTAAAAGCTACAGTCATCAAAGCAATATGGTACTGGCACAAAGACAGAAATATAGATCAATGGAACAAAATAGAAAGCAAAAAGATGAATACATGCACCTATGGATACCTTATCTTTGACAAAGAAGGCAAAAATATACAATGGGGAAAAGACAATCTCTATAACAAGTGGTGCTGAGAAAACTGGTCAACCACCTGTAAAAGAATGAAACTAGAACACTTTCTAACACCATACACAAAAATCATCTCAAAATGGATTAAAGATCTAAATGTAAGACCAGAAACTATAAAACTCCTAGAGGAAAACATAGGCAGAACACTCTCTGACATAAATCACAGCAAGATCTTATATGACCCACCTCCCAGAGTAATGGAAATAAAAGCAAAAATATACAAATGGGACCTATAAACTTAACAGCTTTTGAACAATGAAGGAAACTATAAGCAAGGTAAAAAGCCAGCCTTCAGAATCAGAGAAAATAATAACAAACAAAACAATGAACAAAGAATTAATCTCCAAAATACACAATAGCTCATGCAGCTCAATTCCAGAAAAATAAACAACCTGATAAAAAAAATGAGTCAAAGAACTAGACAGACATTTCTCCAAAAAAGTCATACAGATAGCTAACAAATACATGAAAAGATGCCCAACATCATTCATTATCAGAGAAATGCAAATAAAAACCACAAAGAGGTACCATCTCACACTGGTCAGAATGGCTGCCATCAAAAAGTCTAGAAACAATAAATGCTGGAAAGGGTGTGGAGAAAAGGGAACCCTCTTACACTGTTGGTGGGAATGCAAACTAGTACAGCCACTATGGAGAACAGTGTGGAGATTCCTTAAAAACCTGGAAATAGAACCGCCATATGACCTAGCAATTGCTGGTCATACACACCAAGAAAATCAGAATTGAAAGAGACACATATACCCCAATGTTCATTGCAGCACTGTTTACAATAGCCAGGGCATGGAAGCAACCTAGATGTCCATCAGCAGATGAATGAATAAGAAAGCTGTGGTACATATACACAATGGAATATTACTCAGCTATAGAAAGAGCACATTTGAGCTCTACTACAAAGCCACAGTCATCAAGACAGTATGGTACTGGCACAAAGACAGAAATATAGATCAATGGAACAAAACAGAAAGCCCAGAGATAAATCCACACACCTATGGACACCTTATCTTTGATAAAGGAGGCAAAAACATACAATGGAGCAAAGACAATCTCTTTAAAAAATGGTGCTGGGAAAATTGGTCAACAACTTGTAAAAGAATGAAACTAGATCACTTTCTAACACCACACACAAAAATAAACTCAAAATGGATTAAAGATCTAAATGTAAGACCAGAAACTATAAAACTCCTAGAGGAGAACATAGGCAAAACACTCTCCGACATAAATCACAGCAGGATCCTCTATGATCCACCCCCCAGAATTCTGGAAATTAAAGCAAAAATAAACAAATGGGATCTAATCAAAATTAAAAGCTTCTGCACAACAAAGGAAACTATAAGCAAGGTGAAAAGACAGCCTTCTGAATGGGAGAAAATAATAGCAAATGAAGCAACTGACAAACAACTAATCTCAAAAATATACAAGCAACTTATGCAGCTCAATTCCAGAAAAATAAATGACCCAATCAAAAAATGGGCCAAAGACCTAAATAGACATTTCTCCAAAGAAGACATACGGATGGCTAACAAACACATGAAAAGATGCTCAACATCACTCATTATCAGAGAAATGCAAATCAAAACCACAATGAGGTACCACTTCACACCAGTCAGAATGGCTGCGATCCAGAAGTCTGCAAGCAATAAATGCTGGAGAGGGTGTGGAGAAAAGGGAACCCTTTTACATTGTTGGTGGGAATGCAAACTAGTACAGCCACTATGGAGAACAGTGTGGAGATTCCTTAAAAAATTGCAAATAGAATTGCCTTATGACCCAGCAATCCCACTGCTGGGCATACACACCGAGGAAACCAGAATAGAAAGAGACACATGTACCCCAATGTTCATTGCAGCACTGTTTATAATAGCCAGAACATGGAAACAACCTAGATGTCCATCAGCAGATGAATGGATAAGAAAGCTGTGGTACATATACACAATGGAGTATTACTCAGCCATTAAAAAGAATACATTTGAATCAGTTCTAAGGAGATGGATGGAACTGGAGCCGATTATACAGAGTGAAGTAAGCCAGAAAGAAAAACACCAATACAGTATACTAACGCATATATATGGAATTTAGAAAGATGGGGATGATGACCCTGTATGCGAGACAACAAAAGAAACTCAGATCTATAGAGTGAACTTTTGGACTCTGGGGGAGAGAGAGAGGGAGAGGGTGGGATGAGATAGAATGGCATTGAAACATGTATACTATCATGTAAGAAATGAATCGCCAGTCGATGTCCGATACAGGATGCAAGATGCTTGGGGCTGGTGCATGGAGAGGACCCAGAGAGATGGTATGGGGTGGGAGGTGGGAAGGGATTCATGTTTGGGAATGCATGTACACTCGTGGTGAATTCATGTCAATGTTTGGCAAAAGCAATACAGTATTGTAAAGTAAACTAAAGTTAAAATAAAAATTAAAAAAAAAAAAGAACACATTTGAGTCGATTCTAATAAGGTGGATGAAACTGGAGTCTATCATACACAGTGAAGTAAGTCAGAGAGAAAATCACCAATACAGTATATTAATGCATGCATATGGAATTTAGAAAGATGGTAATGATGACCCTATATATAAGATAGCAAAAGAGACACAGATGTAAAGAAAGGCTTTTTGGACTCTGTGGGGGAAGGAGAGGGTGGAGTGATTTGAGAGAATAGCATTGAAACATGTATATTACCATATGTGAAATAGACGATCTGTCCAAGTTTGATGCATGAAACAGAACACTCAAAGCCAGTGCACTGAGACTACCCAGAGGGATGGGATGGGGATGGAGGTTGGAGGGAGGTTCAGGACAGGGGGACACATGTGCACCATACTTGATTCATGTCAATGTATGACAAAAACCACCATAATATTGTAAAGAAATTAATCTCCAATAAAATAAATAAATTAAAAACAAATCCACCTGCGATGGAGAGGCGCAGGAGACACAGGTTTGATCCTTGGCTCACGAAGAACTCCTGGAGGAGGAAATGGCAACTCACTCCAGTATTCTTGCCTGGGAAATCCCATGGACAGAGTAGTGTGGCAGGCAACAGTCCACAGGGTCACAAAAGAGTGAGACATAACTGAGCAACTGAACACACAACAACAGCGTGCATATATTACATAACTAAAGTGGTAGGGGTGTCAGTTCATGTAATAACAGACAAGAAGTTCTGTAGTATAGCTTCTTCTGTGTACAGAACTAGTCTTTGTTTTATTCTATTCCATAGAAGGCACTGAAAAATGCAGATATAGCAGCCTAATATTGCAATGCCTGATGTGAAAGCTGTAGGTGCACATCCTCCCCAAGCATCTTGTATTTCACTACCTGATCTGTCATTCATCCTTTTGGTGGCAAGCAGACAGTACCAATAAAATTACTTACCGCTTTTCTATCTTCTTTTCTGCTGTTCATTCCTCTTTTATTTCCAAGTATTTAATGATCACAGACTTTCTCAGGTCTCTTGCCCTTCCAATTCTTAAGTAAATATTTGTAACAGGGGTTTCACAGAAAACAATTGTTTGCCTATTGCAATACATGTTGTCAGGGGATTATCATACTCAGTCACCAGGCTACTGTGACTTTGAAGTCCAATTGGTCGACTAGAGAAGGCTAGTCCTTCCTTGGGGCTTTTCCAGAGTCATAACAAGCACCAAAAAATGTGGTCCTAGGTGAAAGAAAATGGGAAATAAGCATAAATAAATTGTAGCTTGGTTTCTGGTTTTAAGACAGAAGTTTTGAACTCTAGGAATAAGGAAACTTGAAATGGAACTAACTCCTAAAATGAACATTGTCAGGTATTCCAAGATTTCCTAAGAATACACTTCTTTTTACTTTAAGCTAAAAATCAATATCCTTACCTTATTTTAACCTCACCTTTAAAGATGAAATGTTAGGCACATGTCTATTTCCATCGCTATCAACTGCAGTAAGGCAACCTTTTATTTCATGATCTTATTTCCACTGTTTTTTTTCTCTCTCTTTTTTTTAACGTTGTAGAAAGAATGATTTAGAAATTTTTCAATGATGCCATTTCATACCATTCCTCTCATTAAATACTTCAGTGGTTCCAGGACTCTGTGCTTCAAAGTACACATTACTTGATAGAACTTTTTTCAGTCAAGTTTTATTGTTTATTTAATGTGTTGGTTTCTTCACTTGATATCTGTTTTTTTCTGTTGAACTATTAGTTTTATGAAGACAGAGACCATATCCATTTATCCATCTGCTATCTTTTATTCATACAGCATGAACAAGGTAAAAATATTTCCTGCATATGTGGACCTTATAGGTGAGTAGGAAATTTTTTAAAAAAATCAAACAGGTAATAGCATAAAATATGGTCTGCTGTTTTAGAGAAAATAATACCATGGAGGTGCAAGGCAGGAAGAGCTTGCCAGTCTGAGGGATTGCATTAGGTAGAAAAGAATTTCTAGTGTAAGAGTGATATGTAAGCTGAAACTTAAGAGATGAACCAAAGCTAACAAGGAAGTAAAGATAGCTAAGAACTTTTTTGGAAGAGGAGAGAGATGGTAAAAAGAATTATGCTGTGGATGCTGGTGATATGGTTCACGGTGGATGGTGCTTGGTGAGTGAGGTGAATGGCAAAAAAGAGACTAGCTAGGAAGAGTAGTTTGATCCATGTATGAACTCTTAAGAATGTCAGAAAAGCCACTGAAATGCTATAAACAAGGACTGAAAGGATCACAGAAACCCAGCCAGGTTCTTGGGCTTCTTTGTTGAGAAAGGCCTGGGAGAAAGGATGAAGGTAAGCAAGTTAGAAGACAGTTTCAGTAACCCAAGTCAGTAGCTAGGGTGACTTGGAATCAGACAAGGGTGGGGCCTTTGGGAAAGAGAAAAATCTAAAAATGATTAGAAAGTAGGTTAAATGAGCCTTGATTTTGGACTAAATGTAGGAACAAAGGAAAGAAAAGAGCCAAAGGAGACCCTGAATTTCTGGCATGGGAGAAGCTTGTTGGAGGAGATGTGAAGATGATGAAATTTGGTTTTGGATGTGTGTGTGTGTGTGTGTGTGTGTGTGTGTGCACTCGGTTGTGTCCTACTCATTGTGACCCCATGGACTGTAGCCCACTAGACTCCTCTGTCCATGGGATTTTCCAGAATACTGGAGTGGGTTACCATACCCTCCTCCAGGAAATCTTCCTGACTGAGGGATGGAATCCACGTCTCCTGCATTGGCAGGCATATCTTTACCACTGCACCACTTGGGAAGCCCTGTTTTGTATGTACTGAGTTTAAAATGCCCAGAAGCCAGCCAAGAAGCTTTTTCCAGTAGACAGGCATGCATGCAGGTCAGAAGCCTCACAGAGGAAGCAGGCACCAAGATTTGAGATTTTAAGAATGGAGTTAAAAATCACCAGTAGCACATATGCAGAGTAAGAAGATGGTCTCAGTATGACTAAACTGAGGAAATATTACATATTTATAGGGCAAGCAGAAGAGGGGGACCTTGACAAAATATCTGAGAAGAAGAGAGGTTAGAATTATGGAACTCAATGGAAGAAAGTGTTTCAAGAAAGGATAGTCCACAAGTGGTGAAAAGTCCCCAGCAGATCTGTCAAAAAGAAATTCACCAGTTACCTTGACAGTAGTGGTTTTGGTAGGAAGAAGGCTGGCTTGCAGTGGGATACCAGGGAATGGGGATCAAATACTGACTTTTTTCCTTCTGAATCAGAGATTGAACTCATGTCCCATGCATCGGAAGAGTGCAGTATTAACCACTAGACCACCAGGAAAGTCCCTAAAATAGATAACTTTTACAAGATGCTTCATTGAAGAGGTGCTTCTCTCAACAGACGGGTAGCTAGAAGAGAATGTGCAATTAGAGGGTTTTTTTTTTTGTTTGTTTTGTTTTTTTTACTCGTTAATGGAGGAGATGCTCAAAGATGCTTCATACTTACACAAAACAATCATTAGAAAGTGAGTGGTTGAAGGCACCAGCGTAATTGAAGAAAATGTTCAAATCATTATATTCTGAAATAGATGTGATATTCTGACATGTGGGTAAAATCAAATATCAGGAAACTTTGCTAAGTATGACAGTAGTATTATATTCCCGTGCTGTTTCCGTGATCTGTCAAACACTGTAGAACATTTAAGTTATGAAATTTATTTTGGCTCATAATATCCTTAATACAAGCTTAGTTTGGATTTAATTGTTGACAAGATGTTTGAAATTGGACATTTTGAAGCCTAGCTATCCATTTGTTACCCATTTCACAGTGAGTCTTGAACTTTCTGAGTAACAGTGTTCAGCATTATATTAAACAGCCAAAGGGTGCAAAGCTATGAAAACTTCTTGTTTTAGGTAAAGTGAAAAGTTTGTGGTATAAAATACTTATATAGGTTACACTCAGTCAGTTCAGTTGCTCAGTCGTGTTTGACTCTCTGCGACTGCATTGACTGTAGCACACCAGGTTTCCCTGTCCATCACCAACTCCTGGAACTTTCTCAAACTCATGTCCATCGAGTCAGTGATGCCATCCAACCATCTCGTCCTCTGTTGTCCCCTTCTCCTCCTGCCTTCAATCTTTCCCAGCATCAGGGTCTTTTCCAATGAGTTAGTTCTTCGCATCAGGTAGCCAAAGTATTGGAGCTTCAGCTCAGAATCAGTCCTTCCAGTAAATATTCAGGACTGATTTCCCTTACAATTGACTGGTTTGATCTCCTTGCAGTCCAGGAAATCTCAAGAGTCTTTAATACCACAGTTCAAAAGCATCAATTCTTCAGCTGTGGTGTTGGAGAAGCTTACACTACTGAGAGAAAAAGTGTTTTTTAAATTAATTTTTATTGGAGTATAGATGGTTTACAATGTTATGTTAGTTTCTGCTGTAGAGCAAAATGAATCAACTATACATATACATATATCGCCTCTTTTTTGGATTTCCTTCCCATTTAGGTCACCACAGAGCATGGAGTGGAGCTCCATGTGCTATACAGTAGGCTCTCATTAGTGCAAAATTAGTCTTGACACATTTCTGGTAGGTCTAGAAAAATATGAGATGTAATTTCTACCACACACGAAATGTTGTATCAGAGTAGCAAAGAGTATCATTGCTGAGTCTATAAAGGGCCAGGAATATGCTGTACTTGGACAGATTTTGCCGCCCAGTGGGACCAGAATCCTCAATGACTCTCCAGATTGAACCAATCTGGAGATTTTGGAATGGTCTGGAGGTTCCAATTGGAAAGTCACGGGTCACCATTGAAGATCTCAAGACATGACAATTTCCACCAGGATGTGCAATTGGTGAAGATTTTCTACATGAGACTCACAGGATCACACAGTCAGACACAACTAAATTATTAAGCACAGCACAGCACAAACACAAATAAGCTCTGATACAAGGTGGGTAAAAATCACAGAGAGCTCTTATGAGGATCATTGGAAAAGAAAAAAAAGAATAGTTGAATGTTACTTTCTTCTTGTCCACATTTTCTTTGCTATTTCTATAGATAAAATTGTGGAAATTATTCCAGAAAATAAAATGAAAAATGAAAATGATTATTGGTCCAATAATGGAAACTGTTGTGGGTAAGCTTTTGGAAAGTTTGAAATGGAGAGCTCAGTGCAGATAGGTTAAACAAATCAGCCCACCACTAGTTTTTGCTAATAAAACTTTATTAGAACAAAGCTTCACCTATTTTTTTTTTTTTTAATGTCTTGAGTATGGCTAGGGTGAAGTTTTGTAATTGTAGCAGAGAGCTTTAGGACTTTAAGGTTCAAAATAGTTGTTGTTTGGCTTTTTAGAGAAAAAATTTTCCAACCTTCTAGTGCAGTGAATCAGTTTAATTTTTAAAAGCTTTATTTCTATAAGTTCCTTTTTCCCTGCTTATGAAGATATGCTGAAGCAAATAGAAAATGCAAAGGGCTTAATTTATAATTGTGCATATGCAATTAAAGACATAACTTTAGTTAAAGTTATGTCATAACTTTACTAAAGACATAACTTATCAATCAGCCTTCTCTGACTGCAGTGAAAACCTATGAAGAGCAATAGGTGAAAGGTGAGTGTGTAAAGACAGAGACAGAAAAGAGCTGGAATGCGAAGTCAAGTGGGCCTTAGGAAGCATCACTATGAAAAAAGCTAGTGGAGGTGATGGGATTCCAGTTGAGCTATTTCAAACCCTGAAATATGATGCTGTGAAAGTGTTGCATTCAATATGTCAGCAAATTTGAAAAACTCAGCGGTGGCCACAGGACTGGAAAGGGTCAGTTTTCATTCCAGTCCCCAAAAAAGGCAATGCCAAAGGCATTGATTCATAAGGTCAAATCCACTTCCAAAGAAAATATTTTCAATTTTAATATCATTCAATCCCTTGTCAGAAAATTCATACAGACTTGACATTTAAGGGGCTTAAAAACAATAAGAAAAATTGGGTTTCATTCTTGTTGGTTGTCTTTCATTAAGAGGTAATTTCTTTACAAAAAAATGAACAAATTTAGAGGAAGAAAAAAATGGTGTGTCCTAAAGTGGCTTTTCTCTACCTGGTAGGAGTGAAATAAATCAAAACTCTCCAAATAAAAACTAGAATGCTATTTCTAATTATTTGCTCTGTCAGACTGATGTCAAACTTTCCACATTTCTCAGAAATTCTTTCTCTGGTAGATTATCATAGAATTTGGTAAGTGAAGTTGGAATAATTTCTGTTACCTGTGTTTAGGCAAAATTAGATATCAAATGGTTAAAAATATACTTTGCTCTATCAATTCCTTTATTTCAAAATCATTCTAAATAACCTAATTAAGGTTATAGCTGACGATTTAAATATAAAACATACAACACAAGAAA
>SJYQ01006987.1:123989-225710 GCA_006410935.1 Redunca redunca
ATTATTTTCCATTCTATAAAGGCTAGCTTTGTCCAATAATTAAATGTAGATATAAAATTAGAGCATGTTTTACCTTCAATAGCCTAGTTTTTGTTGATTATTTAAGTTTTAAATAATTTTTGAAGTTACTTTGAAAGTTTCTGAAATGAAGTTGATACTCTGTTTAAATTACTTACTTGAGTTAAAAAGCTGAGAAATAGACCTCTTTTTATCTTAACAGTCATCACTGAGACATAACCAAGGGCACAGAACTAGATGAACTTTGAAGTGTATTTCTGTCTCATAATTCACTAAAGTGCCTGAAGATGTGGGCCTCAGGTCCTAATTTATTGTACACCAGAGATTCTGCTTTCAGAAGTCTACAGATTCTGGTATGAGTAAAATGCAGTGGTTAAAAAATTCAATCCCACAAATCAAGCATCAAATGACAAGCATCATTTGTCAAAAAAATACCTTAAATTGACTTAATAAGACTGTCCTCTGGTTCTTGAGTTCATAGTATTTTAAATAAAGAGATGGGGTCTCATGTCAAACCATAGCTGGGTCTGGTTGTGAATCTCAGGCTTCCCTTTGAAAGGATCAAATCCATGGTGATGTAACTATGATTTTTCTATTATTTTTTATCTGGTAACTTGTTTATTAGTATAAACAGTCAAGATTTAAATTTTAATGCACTTGGAACTAAGTAACTTGTAAAGCAACTGGAACTTGTTTTTTAATCAGGTTTTCTAATTTTGGAATCTTCCTGGTTGACTGAACATTGAATGAAGAACTTGGGTTCCTCTGTCTTCAGTGAATGTGAAGGATGCAGTATTTGTGAAACGTGGTGGGGGAATGATCTCAGTTTCATCCTTTCCACCTAAACCTAAACTCAAAAACATTTTATTTTCTCTTAAAGTATGTACATTTCAATTTACTTTTGAAAGTCTTGTAAGGTAATATTTTTGTTTCTCTAGAAATATAACAAACTGTAGTGAGTTTTCACATTTTGTAGGAGATTAATATTTCCCAAAGGATAGAGGGTAAGCCCAGCTGCCATTTTGAGTCTTGGATGCATGGGAACACGTTTTCTTGCTGCTACTTCTCGGCTCCCCAGGTGGCTCAGTAATAAAGAATTCACTTGCGAAGATCTCCTGGAGGAGGAAATGGCAACCCACTCCAACATTTTTGCCTGGGAAATGCCATGGACAGAGGAGCTTGGTGGGCTACAGTCCATGGGGTCACAAAGAGTCAGACATGACTGAGCATGGGTGCATGCTGCTGCTTTGGATACAGCTGATTTGACTCCAGATAAATTGTCAATAAAAGGGACATTGACTTATATGGGTTTGATTTTACATATTCTCATATATGAAACAAACTTTTTTTAAGCAAATGGAAATGTCGGACTTGCTAGTTATATTTGAAAAACTTGAGAAGAATAAAATAAAGTAAAATATTAATGTAGTAGAAAGTGTCAGATTGGTTCCTCAGAATATACTGGTATTCACTCATTAGATTACCAAATTTAATCAACACCAAAATTCCAGATCACTATTAAAAATTTTGGGGGGGGTTCATTACTAGCCTTAGAACCTAGGCAAAGATGCCTAGGTATTTTGCCTGATGCTCTGGTCTTTTGGTGCACACTTACGGGATAGAAATTGTTTTCCTGGGGAGGCTGCCAGATTTTCCTGTTGCTTTCTCAAAATCACTTATTTACTGTTGGGACTGGATTTTAAAGCTACATTTCTGACTTATTTTCCTCCGGCATTTGGGTGCTAAAGTGAGGCCATATATATATATATATATATTTAAATTTAAAAACCATATTGTGGAAAAGTGCATTTTTTCACTGTTATTTAAAAGTATTAAATGATCTATAAACAAGAGTAAACATCTCTTCTTCCTGAACTCTTGAAATATCACAAAAGTGAGAAGGTGGTGGGCTAATCAGAAAGTGAAACATAAAATCAAAGAATATTCATCTGGGAAGATGATTTCCTTCCCAGTGTGTGTGTGTGTGAAGTCAAAGCCTAGGACAGGAGAGGACCTGGCACAGTGGCTAACAGGATGAGAAAGCTACACTAGGTCTTTATTTCCAGCTGTCACTCTGGAGACAGATGGCTGCCTGTCTTACTGCTCACAAGCCAGGAAAGCCAGAGACTGCTGAACCAGGGAACCCTGCAGGCAGGTCAGTGGGACCCCAAGCAGGTTCTTATCCTTCCTTCTCACAGCTGCCATTCTCCACAGATGAGATTACAATTAAAGAATAAGACTGTGAAACAAAACAACAACAACAACAAAAGGAAATAGAGAAAAAAATTGAGGAATCTTTAGAAAAGAGCAGGAACTGGGATAGAGGGGTGGATTTGCATTCACAGGAATTCATGATGGGGAAAATTAGTTCAAGGAACTCTCCCAGAAGGTATCTTGCATGGGTAAAGTTGTGGGGAATACAAAAGGAAACATAAATAATGAGGAGGATGAACATAGACCTAGGCCCTTGAAGAGTCACAGAGCTTGAAAAATCAATGGAGAGACAGTAGCTTCTGCTTATGATGTAGAAAGAACATCATGCTTGTGCCCAGTCGCTCAGTTGTGTCTGACTCTTTGTGACCCCATGGACTGTAGCTTGCCTGGCTCCTCTGTCCATGGGATTTTCCAGGCAAGAAATCTGGAATGGGTTGCCATTTCCTTCTCCAGGGGATTACCCTGACACAGGGATAGAACCTGCACCTCCTGTGTCTCCTGCGTTAGCAAGCAGGTTCTTTGCCTGCTGAGCCTTTGGGGAAGTCATGGCAAGAGCATGACTTCTACCCCAAGCAACAGGAAATTTAAAAATTTACAATTGGTAAATGCTAAGCTGCATTATAAAACTGAGACAGCAGGGTAGCAAACTGACCTGAAATCTAAGGAAAGGCAGGCACTCCCAAAGGAAGTGGAGTTGGACGTAAAAATTTATTTCAATACCCAGGCACTCACATTATCAAAGTAGGCCTCATTTCAGAAGCCAGTGTGGTCCAGTGTGGTCCAGTGTGGTGTGGGGAGATAGCGGCCACATGAGTGTGGGTTTTAGTCACCAATGGGATCCTTACAAAGAAACTTCCTAAATGTGTACTTTAACCTATTTTACAAATCCAAACAATCAGAATAATAAAACTGATTTCCTAAATTTTTGTGAGATTTACACACGCCCAAGTATGTGACGTGTCTTATAGACAATGGCTGTTTTCAAAATGATTTTTCATCTCTCCCTTAGCAACATGTTCTTGGTTATAATGCTTGTACTTTCTTATTCTCTCTCAAATCTGTTTCCTTATCTCATTTTCTTCTTGTCACTTCCTTGATTAATTTCTCTTATAGATTATTTCACTAACTTCCTTGTCTTCCTGACTACAACTGGCACCACACCCCTGCACCCCCTATCTGTCCCCCACACTGCAGGAAAAGCGATAGGAATAAAAGGCAGTTCTGATAGCATCACTCTTTGAAATTCTTCAACTGTTTGCAAAGATTAAAGATGACACGTAGAGTTAGTAGGAACGGCAGATAATAGCATTCATCCAGTACCAACGGAACTGAATATTGCTATTTATCCAGAAAGCAGTTTGCTTTGTGGACAAGACAACTTTAAACAGTACTTGTTAGCCCGGTAGTGCCACTAATATGTGCTTATTATGAACAGAAACCAGACAGTATGATCTGGATTCCCAGCACAACTGCTTCTGTGAGCAAACTTCTAAAAACCCTTCTCAGCTACTGATCAATCTATACAAGAAAAACAAGAGGAGGAAACATTGATAACAGAAAAAAAAAAAAAACAACCTATATTTATTAGTGTACCAAGATAAGAAAATGGCAACTTCATACCACAAGATTCAAGAAATGTCTGCAGAGTGTAGGGAAACTGAATCAACCCAAAGGAACCAAAACTGAGAGAAGAATGATTGATGTGGCAAATAAGTGGAGAAGATTCTGGTGAGAAATGTGGGATATATGATTGATTTCAGGAGATTTCAGGCAGTATTTACCATCCCCTTTCTCTGATCAGTAGCCTGGAAAGGCTATTAGAAGCAGAGCTATGGCATAAAATGTATAAGTCACATGATTATTTAGTGATAGGATGTAAAGTAGGCTTAATTTCCTTCTTTATGTTTTCTCCATTTAAAAACATTTATTGATGAACATGAATTAATTTAATTGACAGCAAAAAAATCAATAAAAATATTTCAGTGATTCCTAAATACTGTTAATATAATGGTATGTTGTTAACTTTTCCCTTTCATACTCTAGCACCACTGAAACATTTAGCTTTTCAAAATATGGTATGCTTTTTTCTCTTCCACACCTTTGCAAGGGTTTTTCGGGCAACTGCACAAGGAGTTCCTTGTACTTGCTTGTTACTCAGCTAAAATGTATCTGCTTCATGAAATGTTCTGTGGCTTCTCCAGGCAAGATAAGATTTCCACCTTGGTGATCCTTTAGCCCCTGACAATACCTCAGTCGTCATACTCACATACTTATACTGGTGTGTTGAGAGTGTGCATGCCTCTCTACTGAATTGTGCAAGCTCTAGGAATGCAGGGACTGTGTCACTTTAAGCTTTATGTGGACACACACATACACAGACATCATGGAATACTATTCAGCCATAAAAGAGGAAATCTTTCCATTTGCAGTAACACACATGGATCTTAAGGATATTCAGTTCAGTTCAGTGCAGTCGCTCAGTCGTGTCTGACTCTTTGCTTAAGGATATTACACTAAGTGAAATAAGTTGGGTGAGAAAGACAAATACTGTATGATTTTACTCATATGTACAGTGTAAAAGAATAAACATACAACAAAATAATTGAACGATCTAAACAAAACAGGGGTCAAAGTAGACTTGTGAAAGGATGGTGGAGTAGAAGGACTGTGTGAATCCTCTCCTGTGAGAATTCCAAAATTGCAACTCACTGCTGAACAACCATCGACAGGATGTTGGATCCCAGCAGAAAATGATAACCTACATCCAAGGGCAAAGGAGAAGCCCCAACGAGACAGTAGGAGGGGTGAAATCACATTTAGAATCAAACCCATACCCGCCAGAGATGCTCGGAGGGCTCAGAGAAAACATTGTGCACAACAGGACTCAGAGGCCCCACAAGAGACTGAGCCAGACCTGCCTTTGAGTTTGAGTGTCTCCTGCTGAGGCACAGGTCAGCAGTGACCTGCCTCAGGGACACGGGCTCTGGCTGCAGCAGACCGAGGAGATGCTGTTTGTGGCATAAATCCTCTTGGAGGAGGTCACCATTAGCCCCACCATAGAGCCACCGAGCAGACAACCCACAAACTGGAGAACAATTATACCAAAGAAGTTCTCACACTGTTGCAAAAGTTCTAAGGCCCGCAAGAGACTGAGCCAAACTTTCCTGTGAGTGTCCAGTGAAGGTGTGGGGCACTGAATATAACTGTCCTGGAAGCTGTGGGGTGGCCTCAGGTCAAACTACAAGGAGGGAACATAGCCCCAGCCATCAACAGAAAGTGAAAGTGAAATTTGGTCAGTTGTGTCTGATTTTTTTTAGACCCCATGGATTGTAGCCTACCCGGCTCCTCTGCCCATGGAATTCTCCAGGCAAGGACATGAGTGGGTTGCTATTTCCTTCTCCAGGGGATAAACCCAGCCCAGGGATTGAACCTGGGTCTCCTGCATTTCAGGCAGACTCTTTAGCAACTGAGCCACCAGGAAAGCCCCTCCCATTAGCAGAAAATTGGATTAAAGATTTACTGAACATGACTCCACCCATCAGAACAAGACCCAGATTCCCCCACAGCCAGTCCTTCCCATCAGGAAATTTCAATAAGGCTCTTATCCTTATCCATTAGAGGGCAGACAGAATGAAAACCATAATCACAGAAAACTAACCAAACTGATCACATGGATCACAGCCTTGCCTAACTCAGTGAAACTGTGAACAATGCCATGTAGGGCCAACAAAGAAAAATGGGTCATGGTGGAGCATTCTGACAAAACCTGGTCCACTGGAGAAGGGAACCCCATGAACAGTGTGAAAACACAAAAAGATAGGACACTGGAAGATGAACTCCCCAGATTGATAGGTGCCCAATATGCTACTGGAGAAGAGTGGAGAAGTAGATCCAGAAAGAATGAAGAGGCCAAGCCAAAGCAAAAACAACACCCAGCTGTGGATATAACTGGTGATGAAAGTAAAGTCTGATGCTGTAAAGAAAAATATTGCATAGGAACCTGGAATGTTAGGTTCATGAATCAAGGCAAATTGGAAGTGGTCAAACAGGAGATGGCAAGAGTGAATGTCTACATTTTAGGAATCAGTGAACTAAAATGGACCAGAAAGGGTGAATTTAACTCAGATAACCATTATATCTACTACTGTGGGCAAAAATCCCTTGGAAGAAATAGATTTGTCCTCATAGTCAACAGACAAAGAAGGCAATGGCAACCCACTCCAGTACTCCTGCCTGGAAAATCCCATGGATGGAGGAGCCTGGTGAGCTGCAGTTCATGGGGTCGCTAAGAGTCGGACACAACAGAGCAACTTCACTTTCACTTTTCCCTTTCATGCATTGGAGAAGGAAATGGCAATCCACTCCAGTGTTCTTGCCTGGAGAATCCCAGGGACAGGGGAGCCTGGTGGGCTGTCGTCTATGGGGTCACACAGAGTTGGACATGACTGAAGGGACTTAGCAGCAGCATAGTTAACAGAACTCTGAAATGCAGTACTTGGGTGCAATTTCAAAAACAACAGAATGATCTTTCTTTGTTTCCAAGGCAAAGCATTCAATATTACAGCAATTCAAGTCTAAGCCTCAACCACTAATACCAAAGAAGCTGAAGTTGAATGGCTCTATGAAGACCTACAAGACCTTCTAGAACTAACACCAAAAAAATGTGTCCTTTTCATCATAGGGGACTGCAATGCAAAAGTAGGAATTTAAGAGATACCTGGAGTAATAGACAAGTTTGGCCTTGGAGTACAAAATGAAGCGGGGCAAAGACTAACAAAGTTTTGCCAAGAGAAGGCGCTGGTCATAGCAACATGGTACAGGAGGCTATAATTAAAACTATCTCCAAAAAAAAGGAATGCAGAAAGGCAAAATGGTTGTCTGAGGATGCCTTACAAATAGCTGAGAAAAGAGAAGTGAAAGGCAAAGGAGAAAAGGAAAGATATACTCATCTGAATGCATAGTTCCAAAGAACAGCAAGGAGAGATAAGAAAGCCTTCCTGAGTGATCAATGAAAAGAAGTAGAGGAAAGGAATAGAATAGAAAAGACTAGAGATCTCTTCAAGAAAATTAGAGATACCAAGGGAATATTTCATGCAAAGATGGGCACAATAAAGGACAGAAATGATATGGATCTAACAGAAGCAGAAGATATTAAGAAGAGGTGGCCAGAATACACAGAAGAACTATACAGAAAAGATCTTAATGACCCAGATAACCATGATGGTGTGATCACTCACCTACAGTCAGATATCCTGAAGTGTGAAGTGAAGTGGGCCTTAGGAATCATCACTATGAACAGAGCTAGTGGAGGTGATGGAATTCCAGTTAAGCTATTTCACATCCTAAAAGATGATGCTGTGGAAGTGCTGCAATCAATATGCCAGCAAATTTGGAAAAACTCAGCAGTGTCCACAGGATGGGAAAAGGTCAGTTTTCATTTCAATCCCAAAGAAAGACAATGCCAAAGAACGTTCAAACCACACAAATGCACTCATCTCACAAGTGAAGTTGCTCAGTCTTGTCTGACTCTGCGATCCCATGGACTGTATGTAGCCTACCAGATTCCTCCCTCCATGGGATTCTCCAGGCAAGAGTACTGGAGTGGGTTGCCATTTCCTTCTCCAGGGGATCTTCCTGACCCAGGGATCGAACCCAGGTCTCCCGCATTTCAGGCAGACACTTTAACCTCTGAGCCACCAGGGAAGCCTCACATTAGCATAGTAATGCTCAAAATTCTATAAGCTAGGCTTCAACAGGACGTGAAGTGATAACTTCTGGATATTCAAGCTGGATTTAGAAAAAGCGGAGGAACTAGAGATGAAATCTGCTGGATCACAGAAAAAGCAAGAGAATTCCAGAAAAACATCTACTTCTGCTTTGTTGACTATGCTAAAGCCTTGACTGCATGGATCACAACAAACTGTGGAAAATTCTTAAATAGATAGGAATACCAGACCAACTTACTTGCCTCCTGAGAAATCTATATGCAGGTCAAGAAGCAACAGTTAGAACCAGGCATGGAACAACAGACTGGTTCCAGATTGGGAAAGGAGTACGTCAAGGCTGTATATCATCACTATGCTTATTTAACTTGCATGCAGAGTACATCATGGGAAATGCTAGGCTAGATGAAGCACATGCTGGAAGCAAGATTGCTGAGAGAAACCTCAGATATGCAGAGGACACCACCCTAATGGCAGAAAGCAAAGAGGAACTAAAGAGCCTCTTGATGAAAGTGAAAAATGAGAGTGAAAAAGCTGGCTTAAAACTCAACATTCAGAAAACGAAGATCATGACATCCAGTCCCATCACTTCATGGCAAATAGATAGGGAAACAATGGAAGCAGTGACAGATTTTATATTCTAGGGCTCCAGCATCACTGCAGATGGTGACTGCAGCCATGAAATGAAAAAGACACTTGTTCCTTGGAAGAAAAGCTATGGCCAACCTAGGCAGCTTATTATATAGCAGAGACATTACTTTGCCAACAAAGGTCTGTCTAGTCAAAACTGTGGTTTTTTCAGCAGTCATATATGGATGTGAGAGTTGGACCATAAAGAAAGTTGAGCACCAAAGAACTGATGTTTTTGAAATGTGGTATTGGAGAAGACTCTTGAGAGTCCCTTAGACTGCAAGGAGATCAAATCAGTCAATCTTAAAGGAAATCAGTCAATCTTAAAGGAAATCAGTCCTGAATATTTATTGGAAGGAATGGTGCTGAAGCTGAAGCTCCAATACTTTGGCCATGTGATGTGAAGAACTGATTCATTGGAAAAGACCCTGATGCTGGGAAAGATTGAAGGTAGGAGGAAAAGGGGATGACAGAGGATGAGATGGTTGGATTGCATCACCAACTCAATGGACATGAGTTTGTGCAAGTTCTAGGAGTTGGTAATGGACAGGGAAGCCTGGCATGCTGCAGTCCATGGGGCTGCAAAGAGTTGGACATGACTGAGTGACTGAACTGAAAAAAAAAAAACAAAAATATAGACACAGAGAACACAGTGGTGGCTGACAGATAGGAAGGGGCACAGGGGAAGGTAACTGGGAAAGGGGATCACTATATGGACACAAAGAATCTGACTGCCAGTGCAGGAGACACAGGAGGCTGGGTTCCATCCCTGAGCTGGGAGGATCCCCTGGAGAAGGAAATGTCATCCCACTCCAGCATTCTTGCCTGTAGAATCCAATGGACAAAAGAGCCTGGCAGGCTACAGTCTCTGGGGCCCAAAGAGTCAGACACAACTGAGCGACTGAGCACATTGAATCAGTGCACAGGAAATGGGCATTAACACTTCATTTTCTTCAGTCTCTTCCTTGTGTTTAGTGAGGAAGTTTTTCACAATATTGCCCAGAGGATGTGGTTAAGTAAAGAAGCATTTTTCTTGCATAGTGTTTTCTTTTATATTTATCATTATATATTCATTTCAAATAAGAAAATATTTAATTACTTTTTATTTGTTCTATGTTTATTTATATTCCATTTATTCTTCCAGAAAAAGGAAATCATGTTTCTTGTGTTTGACTTGGTTCACATATACAATAAGCAGTGTGCAAATAAATTCTCTTAAATTATTTCATGATAAATTATTTGATGATCATATTTTCATTCATCAAACATAAATATGATTATAATTATCAATTGTTTTTCATTCTCAGATGTGAATGTAACAGGCTTCATGATGTACTGTTCCAAAGTGGTGCATTTATAGATGTGCAAGGAAATAAGCTCATTGCTTTCATTTTTCTCTGCACTAATCTGTCAAAAAAATATCTCTGAGCTGAATTTTAGACTTTAGTAGATTAAATTTATGGAATTTAAAAATATGCTCCTATGCAAACTATTTTTAATAGATTTAATGCTGATATTCAGTGAATTTTCAGCTTATTTAGTCTAAAGTAAACTACTAAGTTATTTCCAGGACCTCAACTAAACTCAGTTTTTGAAGAAGAAAAGAAAGCAAATAAATTTTAATTTTAGGAGAGAAGTCAATTTCAAAAAATGAATGATTAAATATTTTGACTTTATTATGACATAGTTACTTTCATTTCTTTTTAACAAAATGGCTAAATTGGTCCTTTCCATAATTTAGACACTTTTAGTAGTCCTCTCGGAGAAGGCAATGGCACCCCACTCCAGCACTCTTGCCTGGAAAATCCCATGGATGGAGAAGCCTGGTGAGCCGCAGTCCATGGGGTCGAGAAGAGTCAGACACAACTGAGCGACTTCACTTTCACTTTTCACTTTCATGCATTGGAGAAGGAAATGGCAACCCACTCCAGTGTTCTTGCCTGGAGAATCCCAGGGACAGGGGAGCCCCATGGGCTGCCGTCTACGGGGTCGCACAGTCGGACACGACTGAAGCGACTTAGCAGCAGCAGCAGCAGTAGTCCTCTGTCTCTTTGACAAGTTAGGAGAATCTAGATTTTCATCAAGTGGGGAGCCCAGTCAAACCACTTCTAGGTTTGCATTTTTTCCAGATAAATGTTACAGTACCCATTTATTGTTGTTGCTTAGTTGCTAAGTTATGTCTGACTCTTTTGCAAGCCCATAACTGTAGCCTGCCAGGCTCCTCTGTGCATGGGATTTTCCAGGCAAGAATATTGGAGTGTGATTACAATACCCATAGATCACAGTTAATTTTGGATTGTTATCTAAAATTCCACTGAAATAACTGATAGCAAAAACATGTTACAGCCTTGCATAGAGTCACTGAAGTTGCTAGTCAGACTACTTAAGAAATGCAGCTATTTCTGTTGTATGCAATTCGGTACTGATGCTAAAATGACTGGCTGGTAGAGAGTGTATTTTTCTCCATGTGTGTGTTTTCTTAAGTGATGGGTTAAATAATAAGACAGGCTGTAGGCATATTGCAGTCTGATTCCATGACTCATGTTGGCAGTGGCCAGGTAAACAGAGCTACTCTGTCTGAAGGTGATGGGTAGCCAGCTACCTTCCTGACAGTTCAATATGAAAGCCAGCTTTAGGGACTTCCTTGGTGGTCCAGTTGTTAAGAATATACCTGCTAAAGCAGGGAACACAGGTTCGATCCTCGGTCTGCACAGGCTTCAGGGCAACTAAGCCCATGCACCACCACTACTGAGCCTGCGTGCTGCAACCACTGATGCGTGAGTGCCCTACAGCCCATGATCTACAACAAGAAGAAGCTACTGCAATGAGAAGCCCAAGCTCCACAACTAGAGAGTAGCCCCTTCCTGCCATAACTAGAGAAAGCCTACACACAGCCAGGAAGAACTATCACAGAACCACCCCCCCGCACACACATTAATTAATTAACTAATTAAAAAGAAAGAAAACCAACTTTAAAGACTTTCAAAACAAAGACTGTTTATAAGGATTTGATTTCTCGATCTTTGAATTTTGTTATGAGATCTTTTTCATTGACATAGAATAAAAACCTAAACTTCAAAATCAAATATGTAGTATTTGGAGGTTTCATTCCTCTGCTCTAGTCCATCCTTTTAATTCTTTAGAGTTAATTACTCTTAGCTATTTCTGGATTTCCTACACTGTGGATTCCGCTAGGATATTAAAAGTCTATTTTAAAATTCTTTTTTAATCCCAGTTGCCTTATTGCCAGGATACACAGAGAGCTCATTTGTCCAGAGTTTCTATTTGAATTTTATCTACTATCTCAATAATGCCCTGTACAATTAATTCATTTTTCCTGGCTTGAGATATCCAGCATTATGTAACGAGGAAGTACTGTACAGCACAGGGAATTCTGCTCAATATTACTTGGCAGCCTGGATAGGAGGGGTGTTTGGGAGAGATGGATACATGTATGTGTATGGCTGAGTCCCTGTGGTGTCCATCTAAAACTATCACAACTTTCTTGTCCATCTAGACTATCACATTTTTATTAATCGGTTATTGCTGCTACTCAGTTGTGTTCCACTCTTTATGACCCCAGGGGACTGCAGCACTCTAGGCTTCCCTGTCCTTCACTGTCTCCTGGAGTTTGCTCCAACTCATGTCCATTGAGTCAGTGATACCATGCAACTATTTCCTCTTCTGTCATCCCCTTCTCCTCCAACTTTCAGTTTTCCCTAGCATCAAGGTTTTTTCCAATAAGTCAGTTTTTCACATCAGGTGGCCAAAGTATTGGAGCTTCATCTTTAGCATCAGACCTCCTAATAAATATTCAGGGTAATTAGCTATTCAGTTCAGTTCAGTCACTTAGTCCTGTCTGACTCTTTGTGACCCCATGGACTGCAGCACACCAGGCCTCCCTGTCCATCACCAACTCCTGGAGCTTGCTCAAACCCATGTCCATTGAGTCAGTGATGCCATTCAACCATCTCATCCTCTGTTGTCCCCTTCTCCTCCTGCCTTCAATCTTTCCCAGCATCAGGGTCTTTTCCAATAAGTCAGTTCTTCCCATCAGGTGGCCAAAGTATTGGTGCTTCAGCTTCAGCATTTGTCCTTCCAATGAATATTCAGGAATGATTTCGTTTAGGATTGACTGGTTGCAGTGATTGATCTCTTTGAGTCCAAGGGACTGTCAAGAGTCTTCTCTAATACCACAGTTCAGACGCATCAATTCTTGGTGCTCAGCTTTCTTTATATTCCAACTTTCATGTCCATACACGACTACTGGAAAAACCATAGCTTTGACTAGAAGGACCTTTATTGGCAAAGTAATGGCTCTGCTTTTTAATATGCTCTCTAAATCAGCTGTACTCCAACATAAAAAGTTAAAAAATATATCCATGATTATGAATTATACTTTTTGTCTTGTGTCTTGAGTATCCTTGGATCTGGAATAATGCTCATCATTCTTTCCTTTTCTCTCATAATGTTGGCAGTTTCAAAGAGCTCCTATTATTTGTAGAACATCCATCAGTTTGAACTTACCTAAGGTTTCTTCTGATTAGATTCAGGTTATGGATGTTGTACAGGGAAACAGATGTGACATTGTGTCCTCCTCAGGCTGTCACATCAGGAGGCAATCTGTGCTGTTTGTCACATTATTGGTGTTTTTGACTATAATCATATGGCTATGATGATTCTGCCAGGTTTCTCTACTGTCGAGTCGCCATCCCCCCTTGGTAATTAATACTTGGTTTGAAAATAAGTATTTTTAGGCAAAGTAAAAACTTTCACCTATGCTAAGCATTCATCAATAATTTTGCTTAAATAAATTTTTATTATAATGGTGATTATAATAAAATGATGATTTTTCTAACTCTATAATTCCACCCATATTTATCAGTTGATACTCTAGCTGAAGGAGTAAGATTCTTCCCTCCCACCTCTTATTCATTTAGCTTTAATTTACTGATTGGTATTTGTATGGATTCAAGGAGTTTTACTGTATTCATGGATTCTTATTGAATTCAATGTATTCATTGAATCTGTTACCACCAACATCAGAATTCTTTTTTCAATATTTTCACACTGAAGGATACAATTTCTGAAGGTGGCTTTATCTCCATCCTTTCTTATCTTTCTTGTGTATTTTTTTCAGAAACTCTTTGCACTCTGTGAAGTTGGCTCTGCTGGAATTCGGTACTTGTTTTTCACTTATAGGTAATTTGCAGTATAAAATTGTCTGTCTTTTAATTATGCCAAAGGGATGAGTTTTGCATGGTTTTATTTGTTCTTCTTGTCATTTGGAGGTTGTTGGAAAAGATTTTGGTTAGGTAGCTGTCATTGTCCAACTGCCCAGGGCTCTTGGAAGCAAAGAATTTTAAAAGTTGACATTGAATTTCCTTTGATGAGGAGGAATTGCCTTTTGTGTAAAATGATAAAACTCAAGAAGTTATTTCTCAGTACAATGTGAAAATTTAATAGCATGGAACATAAAATAAAAGAGATGAAGAGGTAATATTCTCTGTAAAAAATGATGAACAGATATTAGGAAAAGAATGGTGAAAAGAGAGAGAATTGGGGAGAAATGATCAAGCAACTTGAAAGACGTCCATGGAGAAAAATGTATAGTAAGACAGTGTTAAAGACATGTCAAAGCAGTATAAAGATTAAGGATGTCTAATATGAAATTTTAACTTTTTGAAGCCATGTAAATACACTTCTGTAATTGCAAATTATAAGTTAAACATACTAAATATACAGACACAATGGACCAGAGTTTGTAGAAGTGTTGGAAGGAAAGATGCTGATTTCTGTGTCTTGGTTTGTCACAGAGCAGGACACAAAGAATAGTTATAGGCATCTAAATGCCAATGACATCAACAGTCCAGGGAGGCAGGTAGGCAATCCAGAGTAATCATGAAAACATTAGCACCAAGGAATTCTTGGAAATCTTGGTGAGGGCACTAGACTCCCCATAGAAGATGGGGTAAAGGGCTTAACGCAATTTTGCCTGACTTTCAAAGGTTGAGATGTCCTCAGTAAATATACTTTTCACACTGTGAGGTTTCATTCTGTAACTGACAATGTGGAGTATCCCTTTATGAATTCAACAACTAGGACAGGTCAACTCCATGCCAGGTACTGCTCTCAGAAATGGAAATGTGATAAGAAAGAATGATTACAAATCCCCATCCTCATGGAAATTTCATTAGAGGGGAAGAGACATATAATACCCATGAGAAACAAATAAAATATATATCATATTATATTTGATGGCTCTAAGAGCTAAGGAGTAGATTTCCCAGGTGGTGCAATGGCAAAGAATCTGCCTGCCAATGCAGGAGATGCAAGAGACACGTGTTTGATCCCTGTGTCAGGAAAATCCTCCGGAACAGGAAATGGCACCTCACTCCAGTATTTTTGTTTGGAAAATCTCATGGACAAAGGAGCCTGGCGGGCTACATTCCATGGGGTTGCAGAATTGAACACAGCTGAGTGAGGATACACACACCACCATTGCCTGGTATTTGATCTACAACCATTTACTTAACTTTTCTGTGTCTTCTTTTCTTAATCTGTGAAATAAAGACAGTAATACTTAAAAGGATTCCTCTGAGTATTAAATGTGATGATACAAATATAGTACTCAGCACAGTGCTTTGAACATAGGCTTTTCTAAGTGTCAGCCATGACTGTCATTATGAGACTTGGCTAAGAGAATTCAACAGATGTATTACGATCTGACAACCCACAGGATAAACCTTTGGCTGCTACTTCCCTGCAGCTGCCTGAGCTACAGAGTCATTTTGAATGGTTTAAGAAAGTCCCTGGGTTTCTAAATATCTTTGAGATGAACCAAGAATTTAGGTTTTTAAACTTTTGGATGAGTCAAATTTTTTTCTGTTTAAATTCTATTTCCAAATGGAATAAGGTTATGATTTCTTCATTACAAGAGTAATATAGTTTACTGTAAAAAAAAAATTACCACTATAGATACACATAAGCAGAAAGTAAAAATAAAACAAAAACCCTTTCTCTGGCACTAACACTGACATATGGTGAATATTCTTTCATGCATCTCTGTGTACATCCCTGAAGCTCTGTGGGCCTGCCTTTCACCAGGAGCCCGGAGAATTCCATGCCCAGTTCTCTCATCTTCAAGTCTCAGCTTCTCCTCTGGAAAAAGGGAATACAAGTCCTGTTTCTTTTTAAAATGTATTTGTTTTTAATTAACATTTATTTATTTTTTAAATAATATTTATTTATTTGGCTGCACCAGGTCTTAGTTGCAGCACTCGGGATCTTTGATCTTCATTGTGGTATGTGAGATCTTTTAGTTGCAGCATTTGAATTCTTAGTTTCAGCCTGTGGAATCCAGTTCACTGACCAGGGATTGAACCTGGGCTCCCTGCAGTAACAGCTTGGAATCAGCCACTGGATCACCAGAGAAGTCCTGAAGTCCTGTTTCAGAACCCTTCTTCTCTTCAACAAACTGCCTAGTGACAATAGATCAATCCTTCTTACCCCCAGTCTTTGTATTCATGCACTTCATTCATTCTATAGGCTGGAACAAAGCCTTACACCCTAGGAGACAAAAAGGTTACAGAGCTTCCTCCTTACAATTGTTGATTTTGTAACTTTCTGTCAGACATCACTTAAAAAGTCTACCTCTTTGTGAGTAAGTCCTTTGTTTTTTAGTACAATTTTCCCCTCAAGTGTGGTAAAGATGTATACTATGAAAAGGAACATTCCCACATTATGTTTTCAGGCAAAGACATACTCATCAAGAGATGACACAATAGTGCAGAGTCTGAGAATATTAGATAGAATATTAGAATAATGTTTAGATGAATTCAGAATTGCTCTTTGTTTACATACACTGAGGGGCAGGGGGTAACTTGTGAGTATGTTCTATGCATGCACCATTTCTGTCCTTTAAATACAAAATTTTGCTGCTGTCAATGTGGTTTCTATGGTAAAACATAATTTTGCAGTGCAGTTTGAAGCTGAAAACTAGTGAATAAAATGGCACAAAAAAGGTTACCTTCCAAAGAATGGCTGCTTTGTCCCCTTCTCCACCATTCACCATCCACGTCCTAGGCGCCTCTTCCTTTTATGGTAAGGGTATTTGAACTTCCCTGATGGCTCAGTGGAAGAGAATCTGCCTACCAATGCAGGAGACATGGGTTCAATCCCTGGGTCAGGAAAATTCCCCTGGAGAAGGAAATGGCAACCCACTCCAGTATTCTTGCCTGGAGAACACCATGGACAGAGGAGCCTGGCAGGCTACAGTCCATGGGGTCACAAAAGAGTGGAATATGACTTAAACAACAGCAATGGCAACAGCAACAAATTGTGTATTTCTATTTCCCATGTGACTTCAAATTGCCTGCAAGTGTGGTTTGCATTTTTTGCCTTTCTAGCACTGTCTTTTTTTGTGTACAGCAGTATCTAATACATATTTCTGTATATATTTTTTCCATAAATGAGTAAAACATTTAATAATACCCTGGAGAAATAAATTGGAGTAGTAAAAAGCTTTCTAGATTTTTCTCTGGCATAAGTCAGATCACCTCAATTAAGAAACTTGAAAGGAACTTCTAAATGTGAATATTATCTTTAAATCCCTTTGCAACTGACTTTCCCCTTGTCTTTCTTAAGTTTATTCAATGACTTTCATTGTGAAATATCCACTGTTTTTCCAGTTTGTCCAAAAGGTCCACAATACATATTAAAAATATCTGTTACTGTATTTATTAGCATGAAGCCAAGTTCACAATTTAAATAATTATATGTATTCATCAGTTTCTCAAGGAAATTTCTCAGAAATTGAAATTTAAGAGATGAACAAATATTTTTATAAGCAGACACATTTAAATATCATTTTCAGTTCAGTTCAGTTCAGTCGCTCAGTCGTGTCTGACTCTTTGTGACCCCATGAATCGCAACACGCCAGGCCTCCCTGTCCATCACCAACTCCTGGAGTTCACTCAGACTCATGTCCATCGAGTCGGTGATTCCATCCAGCCATCTCATCCTCTGTCATCCCCTTTTCCTCCTGCCCCAATCCCCCCCCGGGCATCAGAGTTTTTTCCAATGAGTCAACCCTTCGCATGAGGTGGCCAAAGTACTGGAGTTTCAGCTTTAGCATCAGTCCTTCCGAAGAAATCCCAGGGCTGATCTCCTTCTTAATAGACTGGTTGGATCTCCTTGCAGTCCAAGGGACTCTCAAGAGTCTTCTCCAACACCACAGTTCAAAAGCACCAATTCTTTGGCGCTCAGCTTTCTTCGCAGTCCAACTCTCACATCCATACATGACCACTGGAGAAACCATAACCTTGACTGGACGGACCTTTGTTGGCAAAGTAATGTCTCTGCTTTTGAATATGCTATCTAGGTTGGTCACAACTTTCCTTCAGAGGAGTAAGTGTCTTTTAATTTCATGGCTTCAGTCACCATCTGCAGTGATTTTAGAGCCCCCCAAAATAAAGTCTGACACTGTTTCCACTGTTTCCCCATCTATTAAATAAATCTATTTTTGTATTATTTCACCAGTAAGATTGAGACTCAATGTGTTAACTAGCAACATAGTTCAGGGACTACACTCTCACACTGAAAGAATAATAATATTGCACAGTCAGAGTTCTTCAAAATGTATTTCCATCAGCGTTTTATTTGAGACCAAGTACGCACCAGTTACCAGAAATAGAAAAATCTCTGTGAGACATTAGGAATGCTAAGTAGTATTGCTTTGAGATAAATTATATAGGTGTGGTTTGCTCTTCAATGGGGTGAATCCAGAGTGGGATAAGTGACAGTGGACCACCTTGTTGGGATCTCAGTAAAAAATAGTGTCAGTCCCACCCCATCATGGAACGGTGTTGAACACTTTGGTGGGAGGTGTTGTAAGTAGGAAGCAGCAGCAGCAGCAGGTTTAAAGCATCTGGGTTTCGATGCTTACCTGTAAGTTTCTAGACCCTAAGGAGGAGAGTGAGGGTCCAATAGCAGAGATAACTTTCATATGAGGGACAGGACACAGCTGAGACTTCAAGGAGCAACCAGTTTAATGTGCCACTCATCTTTCCAGTGAACAGAAGAATCAGGGTAAACTTCTTTGTACCAAACTTTTTACTTCCCAGTTGAAATGCTAGGTTGTAAGACTCTGGAAAACACAGATGATTATATTGGTTTTTTTTTTTTTTTTTTTTTTTCAGGACATTTCCCCCTGAAGTTATATGCTTTTGATTATATGTTATTGATATTTTTTAATTATATGATTTTTAGGACATATATTAACTATAAAAATACATTCTAATATACAGTTGTGACTGTTCAGTCACTAAGTTGTGTCCAACTCTTCCAGACCCCATGAACTGTGGCACACCAGGCTTCCCTTTCCTTCACTATCTCCTGGAGTTTGTTCAAGTTTGTGTCCACTGAGTCAGTGATATCATTGAACCAGCTCATCCTATGTTGCCCCCTTCTCCTTTTGCCATTGATCTTTCCCAGCATTAGAGTTTATTTCAATGAGTCTGCTCTTTATATCAGGTGGTCAGAGTATATGCAGTAGATACTGAAAAAATATTGTTTGGTTCCACGTATATGAGGTATCCAGATTAATCAAATTCATGGAGTCAGAAAGTACACTGATAGATGACAGGGGCTGAGGGTGGGATAGGGTGATGGGGAGAAGGAATAGGACTTGGTGTTTAATAGGGACAGAGTTTCAGTTTAGGAAGGTGAAAAATTCGGGAGATGGATGATGGTGAGAGTTGCACAACAGTATCACTAAAATAAACATAAGTGAAGTTGCTCAGTCATGTCCAACTCTTTGTGACCCTGTGGACTGTAGCCTACCAGGCTTCTCCGTCCATGGGATTTCTCCAGGCAAGAATACTGGAGTGGGTTACCATTTCCTTCTCCAGAAATAAACATAAATATGGTCAAAATAGTATATTTTACATCATGCAACTTTTACCACCATAGAAAACATTCAAAAATCATTTATATTTATTTTTGATATTTATTTATTGATGTATACTGGATTTACAGTGTTGTGTTAGTTTCAGGGGTACAACAATGTGCTATAGATATTATCCCACTGATTCTTGCATTAGTCCAAAGTGGTTGAATTGGCCAGAAATAATTGTTTTTACTTTGCAGATAAATTGATGTGGACAAAACACTTATGACCAGTAATGCAATAATCAACTCATCCATCGGGAGCAAAACCAAGTCTTTCCAACCTCTGACCTCACTCTCTCTTGAGGGTGATACTCCAGTCTTGGAGAGGAGAGGTAGAGATAGATGTCCAAAACTGTGATTGTGGTAATTTAAGTTCCCAGTAGGCAGGACTGCAGACTTAGTAAGGAAGTTCCACTTCCACTTGGGATGGTTCCCCCACCCATTCGTTGTATGACTTTTATCACTGAGCCTCTCTGGGTTTCATTCTTCCTTGGTAGGTAAGGTGCTTGGGCCAAATCACATATGTCTCACCTGGGATCCAGGAAGCCCTCCCTTCCCACCCTGGAAGTTGCATCATTCATGAAGAGTTTTTGGGTTCTTTACAAGTCTGAACTTCTGCAGGACACGTGGAACACATGCAGTTTTCGAAGCAGAGAGTTCAGAGATAATGTCAGATTTCCAAAGAAGCCTGTATTCAAAAATCACTGAAAACAAACAAATCAACAAAGTTAGAATACATAATTTCAAAGGCCCTAATTAAGTTAAATATCTATGTATTGGGTTGGCTAAAAAGTTCATTTTGGTTTTTCCATAACATATGCAAAACTTGAATGAATTTTTTTGCCAATCAAATATTTAATGCTAGTATACTAGGATTAGGGCTTTCCTGGTGGCTCAGTGGTAGAGAATCAGCCTGCAATGAAGGAGTTTGATCCCTGGGTCGGGAAGATCCCTTGGAGGAGGAAATGGCCACCCACTCTAGTATTCTTGCCTGGGAAATCGCATGGACAGAGGAGCCTGGCGGGCTATAGTCCATTGGGGTAACCAAGAGTTGGACATGACATAGCAACTAAAACAACAACAAAATTCTAGGATTAAATGTGATACGGAATAAGAAAAGCCTTTTCCCAGTATAATTTCGGAGCACTAATGGTTATAGGATTTCAAAACAAATAACCTCAAAGCCAATCTTGGAATAAATATGAAAGGGCAGCCCATGATATCACTATACCTGAATGTGTCTGGAATTCTAACACTTTGAAGTCTCTTCATGTGTTCTTATTTAATGTGATAAGCCTGCATTTCCTTTGTGAGAATGCTTGAATGTGAGAATGATTGAATCATTTATTTTGCAGACAAAATAAATGGGTGGGTGCTCTCACTTCTCGCAATATGTTAATATTTTTCAAAAAATGTTCCTGAGAAGACAAATTTGCTTGGAATGCCAATATGTTAGAGTTCATGCTTTTTGGTTGTAGATTCAATGCATCATGTTGAAATCATTTCAGGAGCTGTATGTGTTTTGTTTTGTTTTTGTGGGGAGGTGGGGAGAGTTTGGCAGCAAAGAAGGGAGTTTCCTCAAAGTTTCTGAATGCTTTTATTATTCTCAGTGGGAGTTTGCCAACAGGATACTTGAAATTTGTTTGGTTTTGGAAAGCTAGGGAATTCTTGTCCTTAGACACATGGGAAAATAGAACAAGTTGTTATTTGGAGGTTAAAAGGAAATGAATGGTGGTCGAGCTGGTTGGTATTCGTGGACAGTTGAGTGATTCCCATGTTAGCTTTTCCTTTCAGCCCCAGAATGTCTTGCACACACATTCCAATGCAAATGCCATCAAACCTATCTTTCTAGTAGACAACAACAGTGCTAAAGACTGTATCATTGTAAGCCTGAAGCCTTTTCTCCAAGGGCATGATTTTCTAGACTGTTAGTGGCAGCAGCTCCATCTCTTACATCTTTATTCTTGCCTTTCACCCTATCATCATGTCTGACTCATTCTTTCTGCAGATATCCTCAAGATTTATCTTTTTCTTTCCGCAGTCACAATCTAGTTCTAATTTCATGTCAACTGTACTACTATGAGTTCTCTAAATGCTCTACCATTTCCCACCCCCCTGCCCTGCCATAATCTTTTCTCCTGTGAGCTAACTTACACTGAGCAGTAAGTTATCCACCTCATGCATTTTTGATCTATCATCTATCTATCTGTCCATTTCAGGATCCTTTAATATTTATCAGCAAATACAAGAAACCTGCTAGTAAGTCGTATTTTTTTTTTCTATCACAGTAAATATATACAACACATATGTTCTATGAGGTGCTTGATTGTAAAAAGAGGAAGATGATAGGCAAGAGTCTTTAACATTGCAGGGAATCACAGTTTTGTAGATTACATCAGTTCAGCTCAGTTGCTTAGTCGTGTCTGACTCTGTGACCCCATGGACTGTGGCACACCAGGCCTCCCTGTCCAAAACCAATTCCCATATTTACTCAAACTCATGTCCATCAAGTCAGTGATGCCATCCAACCATCTCATCCTTTGTCATCCCCTTCTCCTCCAGCCTTCAATCTTTCTCAGCATTAGTATCTTTTCCAGTGAGTCAGTTCTTTGCATGAGGTGGTCAAAGTACTGGAGCATCAGCTTCAGCATTGGTTCTTCCAATGAATATTCAGGAATGATTTCCTTTAGGATTGACTAGTTGGATCTCCTTTCAGTCCAAGGGAATCTCAAGAGTCTTCTCCAACACCACAGTTCAAAAACATCATTTCTTTGGTGCCCAGCTTTCTTTATAGTCCAACTCTCACATCCATACATGACTGCTGGAAAAACCATAGCTTTGACTAGACAGACCTTTGTTGGCAAAGTAATGTCTCTCTCTCTTTTGTTTAATAGCTGTCTAGGTTGGTCATAGCTTTTCTTCCAAGGAGCAAGTGTCTTTTAATTTCACGGCTGACGTCACCATCTGCAGTGATTTTGGAGCCCCCAAAATAAAGTCTGTCACTGCTTCCATTGTTTTCCCATCTATTTGCCTTGAAGTGATACGACAGAATGCCATGATCTTCGTTTTCTGAATGTTGAGTTTTAAGCCAACTTTTTCACTCTCCTCTTTCACTTTCATCAAGAGGCTCTTTAGTTCTTCTTCACTTTCTGCCATAAGTAGTGTCATCTGCATATCTGAGGTTATTGATATTTCTCCTGGCAATCTTGATTCCAGCTTGTGCTTCCTCCAGCCCAGCTTTTCTCATGATGTACTCTGCTGCTGCTGCTACTGCTGCTGAGTTGCTTCAGTCGTGTCCAACTCTGTGCAACCCCATAGACGGCTTCCTACCAGGCTCCTCTGTCCCTGGGATTCTCCAGGCTAGAACAGGGGAGTGGGTTGCCATTTCCTTCTCCAATGCATGAAAGTAAAAAGTGAAAGTGAAGTTCTTCAGTCATGTCTGACTCTTAGTGACCTCATGGACTGCAGACTACCAGGCTCCTCCATCCATGGGATTTTCCGGGCAAGAGTACTGGAGTGGAGTGCCATTGCCTTCTCCAGATGTACTCTGAATACAAGTTAAAGCAGGGTGATAGTATACAGCACTGATGTACTTCTTTCCCGATTTGGAACCAGTCTGTTGTTCCATGTCCAGTTCTAACTATTGTTTCTTGACCTGCATACAGATTTCTCAGGAGGCAGGTCAGGTGGTCTCGTATTCCCATCTCTTTAAGAATTTTTCCATAGATTACATAGACGTTAGACAATTGTGCTTTTCTTCTTAGCACTTGTCAAAATGAGAAGTCATTGATTTAGTGTTTAATTTTTATCTCTGTCTCCAGGGAATGGACCACAGCTGTCAGTTCAGTCTTATACTCACTACCTAGTCCATAGAATGGACACTATGCCTTCTCTATTTGTATAATTCTAATAATGTTTGGTGCAGAATTCCATCGAGTGTTTGACCATAAAAATGCTCTATTTCTATCCTAAGAAACAAGTGATTATAGGGAAGAGGTAACAGATACCTTCAGAATGCTCAAGTTTTGTTTCCAATATATACAAGCTTGTTGATTACAACTAGAAGCCAAGATTTTGGCAGCACCTGGATAATGATTCTGAGTCTATATAATGGTTAGCTAGAGCATAGAGCTGACTGTTGTACTCTTATTTGTCCTCTGAACTTACCTTTGGAAGCATGCCAAAAAAACAAACAAAAGAACCTTTACTTTCTGTCTACTTTTTAATCTCTTCCTCCTCCTTCCCCTTGTTTTTCCTCCTCCTCCCCTACATTCTCTTTTTTCCCTTCCCCCTCTTTTTCCTACTTCTACTATTATTACCACCCCTTTCTTTTTCTTCATCAATTTCAGGGTTGTTATTTCATTGCTAAATCATATCTGACACATTTTGCAACCCCAAGGACTCTAGCCCACCAGGGTCTTCTGTCCATGGGATTTCCCAGGTAAGAATATTGGAGTGGATTGCCATTTCCTTTTCCAGGATATCTTCCTGATCCAGGGATTGAACCCATGTCTCCTGCTTGGCAGACAGATTCTTTACTATTGAGCTACCTGGGAAGCCAATTCCAGGGTTTCAGTAAATAATTTTGCAATTCCTGTCATACCTTGGGAATTATAGAAATAGTTCTGTTAACTTTAGAAATGTACAGTGGAAAGACTTAAAAAATAAAACTGAATTATTATATTTTTTGCTTTGGCCACTTTTCTTTCTTTTTATTTCCCTAGAAATTTGAGAAACATGGCAGGTAGTTCTATAGCTCCCAGTCTTGCCTAAACTCTTAGAAAAGCAGACAATCTTCTTTCTGTAATGTTCTTGTGCTTAATAATGCTACAGAAGATTGAGATTGATGTATGTGCACTACCGTGTGAAATCAATAGTGGGAACCTACTATATAAGGTAGGGAGCACAGCTTGGTGCTCTGTGATGACCTAGATGGGTGAGGTGGGGGAGTGGGAGGGAGGCCAAAGAAGGAGGGGGTGTATGTATATACACAGCTGATTCACTTTGTTATACAGCAGAAACTAACCCAACATTTTAAAGCAACAATACTCCTCTATAAAAAATGTTATGGAGAAATAATCTAGCTTGTTGAGATTTGTATGCCATCATGTTGTTGATGTCTATTATATGTGGCTGTGAGGGAGACTGAGAAATACCACCCAGAGAGTGTAAAACTAAGGCAGTGCAATGGCTTGAAACCAAAATGGGGTTGTTAGGACAGGTGAAAGGGTTAGTTTTGAAAATGGGAGCAGGATATTTGTGACAAAACTGGAAAAGTGAATAAGAAGAAATAAGGTACTATTTTCAGATTAGAAAAGAAAGTCAACAAAGCTTACTGTTCAGTTCAGCTCAGTTCAGTTCAGTCACTCTGTCATGTCCGACTCTTTCCGACCCCATGAATCGCAGCACGCCAGGCCTCCCTGTCCATCACCAACTCCTGGAGTTCACTCAGACTCACGTCCATCGAGTCCGTGTTAATAACTTAAATCTTTTCAATGAAATAGCCTCTGCATTTGGGTGTAGAAGACACATTTTGAGTTTGAGGAATATGAAAATGATTTAAACTAGCCTTTAGAGGAAATAATGAAGAAAAGGTAGCTAACTAGTTCAAGCTTTATTGAATTTAGTCAGCATGGTTTTGAATGACTACAATCAACAGTACTGGGTACAAGAACAGAGAACATGGAAACCATAGGATTAACACAAAAGAGGGGATTATCATTGCTGGTATAACAAAACGCCAGGGAAACGAATAAGTCTATCTATGTTTGTTTATGAACATCACCGAATTGACTTACTCTAAAAGCTAGGCTGAGACAATAGAAAAAAATGGGCCTGAGATACAAAACAACTGTAGAAGCAAAATAAAAATGGAGTTGATATTGCAAAAAAGACTCTCTAAAATGGAGCCAAGAGGCCATTTATGATATGGTACTTTAAATATCTTATAATCTAAAATAAATTGCAAAAGCCTATTTACTTAACAGACCTCTATCCTAAAGTAACTTGTGATTCCGTAGACAAATATTTCCTGATTCACATCAGAGTCAATTACAAGTCTCACTGGCAACTTTTTTTTTTTGGATGTGGACCATTATTAAAGTCTTTAATGAATTTGTTACAGTATTGCTTATGGTTTATGTTTTGTTTTTTCTGCCCTGAGGTGTGTGGGATCTTAGTTCCCTGACCAGGGATTGAACCCATACCATTTGTGTTGGAAGGCAAAGTCACTAAAGTATTACTCTGTTCATCAACTAGCCACTTGTATTTCTTGACACATGACCTATTCATCTTCAAGCCAGAAAGGAAGCATTGGAATCTTTTTCCTGCTTCTTACCTCTGACTTGTTCTGCCCATGACCTTCTTTCATAAATATAAAGTATGATGGGATTGTGAACCAGCTGAAAGTCCTACAATACATTCTAAAGTCCAGAATAAGTCATTTGAAATTACGTATAGCTTTTTTTAAAGAGGTTTATAACTTTTTAAAAAAATGCTTTTATTGAAGGATAATTGCTTTACAGAATTTTGTTGTTTTCTGTCAAACCTCAAGATGAATCAGCCATACGTGTACATATAACCCCTCCCTTTTGAACCTCCCTCCCATCTCCCTCCCCATCTCACCCCTCTAGATTGATACAGAGCCCCTGTTTGAGTTTCCTGAGCCATACGGCAAATTCCCACTGGTTATCTATTTTACATTTAATAATGTAATTTGCATGCTACTCTTTCCATACATCTCACCCTCTCCTCCCCTCTCCCCATGTCTATAAGTCTATTCTCTATGTCTGTTTCTCCATTGCTGCCCTGTAAATAAATTCTTCAGTACCATTTTTCTAGATTCCGTATATGTGTGTTCGAATATGATATTTATCTTATTCTTTCTGACTCAGTTCACTCTGTGTAATAGGTTCTAGGTTCATCCAACTCATCAGAACTGACTCAAGTGCATTCCTTTTTATGGCTGAGTAATATTCCATTGTGTATATGTACCACAACTTCTTTATCCATTTATCTATTGATGAACATCTAGGTTGCTTCCATGTTCTAGGTACTGTAAATAGTGCTGCAATGAACAATGGGATACATGTGTCTTTTTCAACATTGGTTTCCTCAGGGTATATGCCTAGGAATGCGATTGCTGGGTCATATGGTGGTTTCATTTCTAGCTTTTTAAGGAATCTCCATACTGTCTTCCATATTGGCTGTATCAATTTACATTCCCATCAACAGTATAAGAGCGTTCCCTTTTCTCCACACCCTCTACATCACTTATTGTTTGTAGACTTTTTAATGAGGGTCATTCTGACCAGTGTGAGGTGACATCTCATTGTGGTTTTGATTTGCATTTCTCTAATAATGAGCAATGTTGAGCATCTCTTCATGTGTTTGTTAGCCATCTGTATGTCTTCTTTGGAGAAATGTCTGTTTAGGTCTTTTCCCCACTTTTTGATTGGGCTGTTTGTTTTTCTGGCATTGAGTTTTGTGAGCTGCTTGTATGTTTTGGAAATTAATCTTTTGTCAGTTGTTTCATTTGCTATTATTTTCTCCCATTATGAGGGTTGTCTTTTCATCTTGCTTATAGTTTCCTTTGCTGTGCAAAACCTTTTAAGTTTAATCAGGTCCCATTTGTTTACTTTTGTTTTTATTTCCATTACTCTAGGAAGTGGGTCATAGAGGATCTTGCTTTGATTTACGTCATCGAGTGTTCTGCTGATGTTTTCCTCCAAGAGTTTTATACTTCCTGGTCTTACATTTAGGTCTTTAATCCATTTTGAATTTATCTTTGTGTATGGTGTTAGGAAGTGTTCTAATTTCATTCCTTTACATATAGCTGTCCAGTCTTCCCAGCACCATTTATTGAAGAGGCTGTCTTTGTCCCATTGTATATTCTTGCCTCCTTTGTCAAAAATGTGGTACCCATAGGAGCATGGGTTTATTTCTGGGCTTTCTATCTTGTTCCATTGGTCTATATTTCTGTTTTTGTGCCAGTACTGTACTGTCTTGATGACTGTAGGTTTGTAGTATAATCTGAAGTTAAGAAGGTTGATTCCTCCAGCTCCATTCTTCTTTCTCAAGACTGCTTTAGCTATTTGGGGTCTTTTGTGTTTCTATATGAATTGTGAAATTTTTTGTTCTAGTTCCACGAAAAATGCCATTGGTAATTTGATAGGGATCACATTGAATCTGTAGATTGCATTTGGTAGTATAGTTATTTTCACAATATTGATTCTACCTACCGAGGAACATGGAATATCTCTCCATCTGTTTATGTCATCTTTGATTTCTTTCATCAGTGTCTTATAATTTTGTGTGTACAGTTCTTTTGTCTCCTTCAGTTCAGTTCAGTTCAGTCACTCAGTCGTGTCCAACTCTTTGTGACCCCATGAATCGAAGCATGCCAGACCTCCCTGTCCATCACCAACTCCCGGAGTTCACTCAGACTCACGTCCATCGAGTCCCTGATGCCATCCAGCCATCTCACCCTCAGTCATCCCCTTCTCCTCCTGCCCCCAATCTCTCCCAGCATCAGAGTCTTTTCCAATGAGTCAACTCTTCTCATGAGGTGTCCAAAGTACTGGAGCTTCAGCTTTAGCATCATTCCTTCCAAAGAAATCCCAGGGTTGATCTCCTTCAGAATGGACTGGTTGGATCTCCTTGCAGTCCAAGGGACCCTCAAGAGTCTTCTCCAACACCACAGTTCAAAAGCATCAATACTTTGGCGCTCACCCTTCTTCACAGTCCAACTCTCACATTGATACATGACCACTGGAAAAACCATAGCCTTGACTAGACAGACCTTAGTCGGCAAAGTAATGTCTCTGCTTTTCTATATACTATCTAGGTTGGTCATAACTTTTCTTCCAAGAAGTAAGTGTCTTTTAATTTCATGGCTGCAGTCACCATCTGCAGTGATTTTGGAGCCCCCCCAAATTAAGTCTGACACTTTTTACACTGTTTCCCCATCTATTTCCCATGAAGTGATGGGACCAGATGCCATGATGTTTGTTTTCTGAATGTTGAGCTTTAAGCCAACTTTTTCACTCTCCTCTTTCACTTTCATCAAGAGGCTTTTTGGTTCCTCTTCACTTTCTGCCATAAGGGTGATGTCATCTGCATATCTGAGGTTATTGATATTTCTCCTGGCAATCTTGATTCCAGATTGTGCTTCTTCCAGTCCAGCGTTTCTCATGATGTACTCTGCATATAAGTTAAATAAGCAGGGTGACAATATACAGCCTTGACGTACTCCTTTTCCTATTTGGAACCAGTCTGTTGTTCCATGTCCAGTTCTAACTGTTGCTTCCTGACCTGCATACAGATTTCTCAAGAGGCAGGTTAGGTGGTCTGGTATTCCCATCTCTTTCAGAATTTTCCACAGTTTGTTGTGATCCACCCAGTCAAAGGCTTTGGCATAGTCAGTAAAGGAGAAATAGATGTTTGTCTCCTTAGGTAAGTTTATTCCTAGATATTTAATTCTTTTTCTTACAATGGTGAATGGGATTGATTCCTTAATTTCTCTTTCTGATTTTTCATTGTTAGTTTATAGAAATGCAAGTGATTTCTATATATTGATTTTGTATCCTGCAACTTTGCTAAGTTCACTGATTAGCTCTAGTAATTTTCTGATACTATCTTTAGGGTTTTCTATGTACAGTATCATGTCATCTGCAAATAGTGAGAGCTGTATTTCTCCTTTTCTGATGTGGGTACCTTTTATATTTTTTTCTTCTTTGATTGCTGTAGCTAGGATTTGCTGAACTATGTTGAATAATAGTGGTGAAATTGGACATCTTTGTCTTGTTCCTAATTAGGGCAAATGCTTTCAGATTTTCACCATTGAGAATAATGTTTGCTGTAAGCTTATTGTATATGGCCTTTACTATAGGTTCCTTCTATGTCCCCTTTTTCAAGAGTTTTTATGATAAATGGGTGCTGAATTTTGTCAAAGGCTTTTTCTGCCTCTGTTGAGATTATCATATGGTTTTATCTTTCAATTTGTTAATATGGTGTATTGCATTGATTGATTTGAATATATTGAAGAATCCTTGCATTCCTGGAATAAACCCAACTTTATCATGGAGTATGAGCCTTTTTGACATTTTGCTGAATTTTGTTTGATAAAATTTTGTTGAGGATTTTTGCATCTATGTTCATCAGTGATATTGACCTGTAGTTTTCATTTTTTTGTTTTGTTTTTGTCTGGCTTTGGTATCAGGGTGGTGATGGCCTCGTAGAATGAATTTGGAAGTGTTCCTTCCTCTGCAATTTTTTGAAAGAGTTTTAGAGGGATAGGCATTAGCTCTTCTCTAAATGTTTGATAGATTTCTCCTGTGAAGCCATCTGGTCCTGGGCTTTTGTTTTCTAGGAGATTTTTATCACAGCTTCAATTTCAGTGCTTGTAATTGGATAGTTCATAATTTCTATTTCTTCCTGGTTCAGTCTTGGAAGATTGAACTTTTCTAAGAATCTGTCCATTTCTTCCAGGTTATCCATTTTATTGCCATATAGCTGTTCATAATAATCTCTTATAATCCTTTGTGTTTCTGCATTGTCTATTGTAACCTCTCTTTTTTCATTTCTAATTTTGTTGATTTGATTCTTCTCTCTTTTTTCTTGATGAGTCTGGCCAAAGGCTTGTCAATTTTGTTTATCTTCTGAAAGAACCAACTTTTAGTTTTATTAATCTTTACTATTGTTTCTTTCATTTCTTTTTCAATTATTTCTGCTCAGATCTTTATGATTTCTTTCCTTCTACTAATATCGGGACTTTTTTGTTTTTCTTTTTTCAGTTGCTTTAGGTGTAAAGTTAGGTTGTCTATTCAATGTCTTTCTTGTTTCTTGAGGTAGGATTTCTTTATTGTTATAAACTCTTTGGATTTCTTTTGCTGCATCTCATAGATTTTGAGTTGTTGTGTTTTCATTGTCATTTGTTTCTAGAAATTTTTTGATTTCCCTTTTTATTTCTTCAGTAACCTGTTGCTTATTTAGAAATGTGTTGTTCAATCTCCATGTGTTTGTATTTTTTACAGTTTTTTTCTTGTAATTGATATCTACTCTCATAGTGTTGTGGTCGGAGAAGATGCTTGATATGATTTCAATTTTCTTAAATTTACTGAGGTTTGATTTGTGACCCAAGATGTGGTCTATCCTGGAGAATGTTCTATGTGCACTTGAGAAGAAGGTGTATTCTCCTGCATTTGGATGGAATGTCCTGAAGATTTGAATGAGATCCATCTCATCTAAAATATCATTTAAGACATGATTCCTTATTAATTTTCTGTTTGGATGATCTATCCCTTGGTATTAGTGGGATGTTAAAGTCTCCTGTTATTGTGATACTGTCAATTTCTTCTTTTATGTCTGTTAGTGCTTGTCTTATGTATTGAGGTGCTCCTATGTTGGGTGCATACATATTTATAGTTGTTATGTCTTCCTCTTGGATTGATCACTTGATCATTATGTAGTGTCCTTCTTTATCTCTTTTTTTTTTAATTTTTTTTCTTCTTTATCTCTTGTAATCTTCTTTATTTTAAGGTCTATTTTGTCTGAGAAGAAGATTGCTACTCCAGCTTTCTTTTGCTTTGCACTTGCAGGGAATATTTTTTCCCATCCTCTCACTTTCTGTCTATATGTGTCTTTAGGTCTGAAGTGGGTTTCTTGTATACAGCATATATGTGGGTCTTGTTTATGTATCCATTCAGCCAGTCTGTGTCTTTTGGTTGGAGTATTTAACCCATTTTCATTTAAAGTAATTATTAATATATATGTTCCTATTGCCATTTTCTTAATTTTGGGGGTTGCTTTTGTAGATCTTTTTTCTTCTCTTGTGTTTTTTGACTATATAAGTCCCTTTAACATTTGTTATAAAGCTGCTTTGATTTCCACTCCAAAGTGGTACTGAATTCTCTTAACTTTTGCTTGTGTGAAAAGCTTTTTATTTTTCCATCAGTTTTGAATGAGAGCCTTTCTAGGTACAGTAGTCTTGGTTGTAGATTTTCCCCTTTCAGTACTTTAAATATATCCTGCCATTCCCTTCTGGCCTCCTGAGTTTCTGCTGAAAGATCAGCTGTTAAGATTATGGGGTTTCCCTTGCATGTTACTTGTTGCTTCTCCCTTGCTGCTTTTAATATTCTTTCTTTGTGTTTAGTCTTTGTTAGCTTGACTAGTATGTGTCTTTACATGTTTCTCCTTGAGTTTACCCTGTATGGGACTCTTTGTGCTTTTTGGACTTGATTGACTATTTCCTTTTCCTTGTTGGGGAAAGGAAACTATAATCTCTTCAACAATTTTCTCATACCCTTTCTTTTTCTCTTCTTCTTCTGGGACCCCTATAATTCAAATGTTGGAGTGTTTGATATTGTCCCAGAGGTCTCTGAGACTGTCCTCAGTTCTTTTCATTCTTTTTACTTTATTTTGCTCTTCAGAATTTATTTCCACCATTTTATCTTCCAGCTGACTGATGCGTTCTTCTGCTTCAGATATTCTGTTATTGATTCCTTCTAGAGTAGTTTTAATTTCAGCAATTGTGTTTGTCTCTGCATCATTACTCTTTAATTCTTCTAGGTCTTTGTTAATTGATTCTTATATTTTTTCCATTTTGTTTTCAAGGTTTTGATCATCTTTACTATCATTATTCTGAAATTTTTTTCAGGTAGTTTGCCTATTTCCTCTTCATTTATTTTGATGTCTGTGTTTCTAGTTTGTTCCTCATTTGTGTACTATTTCTCTGCCTTTTCATTATTTATTTTTTTTAAAGCTTATTGTGTTTGAGGTCTCTTTTTCCCAGGTTCAAGGCTGAATTCTTTTTTCTTTCTGGTTTCTTCCCTCCTAAGGTTGGTCCAGTGGTTTGTGTAAGCTTTGTATAGGGTGAGATTTGTGCTGAGTTTTGTTTGTTTTTTCTCTGAAGGGCAATGCTGAGTGAAGTGGTAATCCTGTCTACTGATTTGATTTGTGTTTTTGTTTTGTTTATTGTTTAGATGAGGCATCCTGCACAGCGTGCTACTGGTGGTTGGGTGTTGCTGGGTCTTATATTCCAGTCATTTCTTTTGTGTGAGTTCTCACTATGTGATACCTCCTAGGGTTATTTCTCTGGTAATCTAGGGTCTTGGAGTCAGTGTTTCCACTCCAAAGGCTCAGGGGTTGATCTCTGGTCAGGAATGAAGATTCCACAAATGGCTTGTTATGGCATTAAGTGAGATTAAAACACATATCCAAAAATGAAAAACTAAAGAGAACCCCAGACAGATGGCAGTTACAAAATCAGGCAAATAATAATTAAAATAATGGAATATAAACATATACATATACACCCATAAGAAAAATCAGAACAGTCCAACAAAAATAAAGTACAATAGATTGACCTGGCGAACAAATGAAACCAAAAAATTTTCTACCAGAATAAAACTAAGTAAAGCACAAATTCAAAAACAAAATTAAAGCACGGTGCCAACTGGGTATAAAACAATGAAAATAAAACTAACAAATATGTTGAGAGAAAAGGAAAGAAAAAAAAAGAAAGAAAGAACAAGCAGATATGCAAAGTTAAATAGAGGTAGATGAAGAAGATGTATATACATTAAAGATTAACTGCCAGGGGGAAAGAACAGTAGGAGAGGGAAACAAAGGAATAAATGTAGAAAAATATAATAGGTTTAAAAAATTAAAACAAAATTATAAAAAAGAGGAAAAATGGAAGAAAAAAGAGAAAAGGAAAAAAAGGAGAACTCCACAGAACTACAGAAGCCCAGCATAGAGGCAGAAGTTTAGAACAACAATAAAAAGTATATCTGAATATACACATATACATATACACTCATAAGCAAAATCAAAACTGTCCAACAAAAATAAAAGAGAATAGATTTACCCAGCAAACAAAGGGAACAAAAAATTATGTCTACCAGAACAAAACTAGCTAAAGCATAAACTGGAACACAAAACTAAAGCAAGGTGCCAACTGGGGAATAAAGCAATGAAAATAAAAATAACAAATGTGTTGAGAGGAGAGGAAAGAAAGAAAGAAAAGATATGCAAAGTAAAATAGAGGTAGATAAAGAAGATTTATATATATGAAAGATTAACTGCAAGGGGAAAAGAACAGTAGGAAAAGGAAACAAAGCAACAAATGCAGAAAAGATAATNAAGAAAAAGAAAAAAATCCAAAAGAATCTACAGAACAAGTCAAAAGATAAGAATAATAACTGTTTCTCTTGAGTCACTGCTGTCAGAGTCCTTTCCCTTTCTGGGAGTCACAGTCCCCCTCACCTCCCTAGGATGCCCTCTAACACTGTACTGGTCTCTGGACCTGCTGTGGGGGCAGCTCAGTTTCTAATCTGGTCTTATTCATCTGTGTTCTTGCCTCCAGTGTCCACAGCTGTCAGAACTAGTGTTTCCTTTTGTGGGAGTTCTCAATGACCTTTTATATATTCCATAGACACATAGTCTGCCTAGTTGATCATGTGGATTTAATCTGCAGCTTGTACAGCTAGTGGGAAGGCTTTGGGTCTTCTTCCTTAGTCACACTGCCCTTGGGTTTCAACTGTGGTTTTATTTCCACCTCTGCACTTGGGTTGTCCACTGGAGTTTGCTCCTGAGGCTGCCCTGGAGGACTTGGGTTTGCCCTTGTGAGGGACAGGTGTGGAGGTGGTGCAGCTGCTTGGGTGGCAGGGGTTCTGGCAGCACCAGGTATTCAGGGGAGTTGGTGGCAAGGGCAGCAGGAAATATAGTGCTTTAGAAGAGTATGGTAACAAATATTGGCCAATATGCTCCAGTATTCTTTCCTGGAGAACCCACCCTCCCTGACAGAGAAGCCTGGCAGACCACAGTCTACAGGGTCACAAAGAGTTGAACACTACCATAGCGACCCTGTGCATATAGAAGCAAGACTTTATTTGCCTGTGGCAGCTCTTGCCCCAGTGAGAGTTAAATGTGAAGATGGCATGGCTGCCTGGCTTGTGGGGACCCTGGTGGCCTCAAGGGTGCAGAGACATGGGACTGCCTCCGCCGTGTGGGAGTTATTGTCTTATCTGTCTTTTTTCGAGCATCTTGTAGCTTGTGATAAGAAGACCTCTTTGGCCAGTCTTTCTCCATAGCTCTGCCCATTCAGGCACTTAGAGGGCTTCTTTGCCTGGGGTCCTTCTCTGTTGTTCGGCATGTCAGGCACATAGAGGCCCCCCACACACACACCCCCCCCCCCCNCCCCCCCCCCCCCCCCCCCCCCCCCGGCTGGGGTCCTACTCTGTAGATAGGCAGGTCAGGCACTTAAAGGGGCACCCTGGGTGGGGTCTTACTCTGTAGTTCAGTGTGTCAGGCATTTGATGGGCCAGCCTCTCTGCTGTTCAGCTGCCAATGCTGGTGTGTGGTGGAAGAGTGGCTGTGGTGATGGCTCCACCCACTATGCATGACTCAGCAGTATTGCCTTGCTTCCAGGGCTGCTCATCTTTCCTCCACAGGCATTTCCCACCACAGTCACCTCTCTTGAACATCCCCTCAATCTGTCTCTCTTCAGTCAACAGCAGTCCTCACCCAGGGATTGCTCTATAACCCCTAAACTCCAGCTCCCAGCTGCTGTGTTTTCTAGAGGATCTGTGTCCCTCCCTGGCTGTGGCAAGGACTGCCTGATTCTCATTCCATTTAGGCTGCCAGAGATCAGCTGATTCACTCTCAGCCTTAAATGTTTCTCCCTGACTCAGACAATTGCCCCTATGTGGGGAGTGGACCCCTGCTTCAGTTCCCCCACCTGCCGAGGGAAGGTCCAGTCCTACTAACACTCCTGTTTTCCCCTCTAGTTCCTTCATCCTACCGAGTTTTGCATTGGTCTATATATTCTTTTCCACTCATCAGGTACTCCAGTCCACTATCAGCTGGTGCTCTGCACTCACTTCCATGTAGGAAGGTGTATTCCTGATGTATCCGTGGAGAGAGATGTACTCCACGTCCACCTACTCCTCCGCCATCTTGTTCTCCCCTGAAATTACATATAGCTTTGGTTGCCCTATTACTGTGTAAATTTGTAACTTAAGTGCAGCTATTCCAGTGTAATGATACTGGAGGATATAAGAATCATCCAAACTGGCATTTTGTTAAAAAAAATAGATGGAATATTAATATAATCTATAGTTTGTGCCACAACCTTTGGATGGCTAAATTCAAGTCCCTTGAAAAATAATGACCATCTTTTTCCTTTTTGTTATATAACATGTTTCTCTAATGTCTATCACAATAAGTTCTAGGTACATCATAGAAGAAATATCCTTCTTTTTTATACACACTAGTTCATCTGTTTTGACTTTGTACTTACAACTCATAATTTCAGTCATTATTTATGCCAACTATGTCAAACGGCACTCATGTTTCTTTTCAATTTTTTTCTATTTGGTGTGGCTTATGAATATGCAATTATATTTCCCCCATTTCTGTTGTTTTTCTTAACCTGTTTTTCCAGAACAAATTTTCTTCATTGAGTAAAAATGCCTCATTGATTTAAGCTGGATCTTACTGATGACCTTGTGAATGCTTTACTAATATATGCTGTCACTTTCTACAACAAAGCTGTTACTTAAAAGCATCAATTGTAAAACTAGTGGGATTTAACAATTTAATAACATTTTATTTTATTTGCTTTTGCATGGATTGATAAAACAAGAAGTAATATTAACTTTTTGCTTTCATTTTAAAAAAGGAATGAATTTCTAATTTTTAACTTAGAATGTCCCATCATTGGCTACTTTTAAGAATTTGATTTGTGTAACTAATATTTGTCACTTTGCCATGTATATAATCCAATCACCTAGACACTGTGCAAACATCTCTGGAACTTGGCGACAGAGCATGACTTTCCATAACCAGTGTATCAGCCAAGTCCCCAAATTCTCACTGTTTACAGATATCTGTCCTCATGAGACAACTCTGAGAAAAATGAAACATTTTGTGGTAAACAACTTTTCAAGCTTGGAGAATCTGTGCACTTTGTTTCTTTCATCTCAATCAGTAATTCAAAGGAATTAGAATTAGGAAAATTAAAACAGCAAAATCATATATTAAAAATGTTTTTTAAGCTGCCAGAAAATGGCACTATCTGTGCAAGTGAACATATGGTTTAATCTACCTGCCAAATGCCTAAATGTTTACCTCTTGGAAAATAGAATGTATAGGTTAAATAAATTTTCAGATATTTTTGTCTTGTAATGTCGTTGACCCAGTATTGGGGGGTGTGGGGGGGTTGTTTTTCTTCCAGGTGAAAGATGTTCTTGAGTAGTCTCTCCCTGTTTCGTTGCTAGACAACGCATCTCCCACTGGTCTTCCCTGGATTTTTATTCTTCTAGATCACTACCTGTCTCAGTCTCAGAGATGAGGGGTGTGTGTATGATGTGACTGTGGGTGTGTGTGTGTGGGGGTTGTAGGTAAAATTTCCAGAAGCAATCTTGTTTTGCAAAATGGATGCAATTGTCAAGTGCAATATGCTAAATATCTCTGAAAATGTGTGACAAGTTACAGTTTCCCAAGAATCAGATTGATTTTATTCTACTGATTTTCTAAGGAAACGATCACACCTCCACTGATCAAGTTTTACATCATCATTCCCTGCAAAATTGTGCTTTCACTTTCCAGCTGAGAAACAAAAAAATACAACACTTCACTTAATTAGGTTAGATAATAACTGGAGAAGTGGATGTATTGCTACCTCCAGAAGGGAAGACCAGAAGTTGAGCAGATGAAGGACTAAAGTGACTCTCCAGCTTTTCTGAGTTAGGTTTCTATGGTCTTTTTATTACTTTGTCTGAAATGCAAATTCCCAGAATGCCAGACACACCCATATTCCAATGCAAGTACAAAAACAAAATCGAAAGCCAACCCCTGTTGAGTTTATTGCTAGTCATTTTGATTGGACTTACTCCCTCCCCGCTACTTCTCACCTCTACTAATTTGGATTATCAAAAGCTGTCTCTGTTTATTGGGGATAACGCATATATTTAAGAAGGTAACACACAAGGGGCATTCCTCCGTAGAGATACTCAACTGACAAGTCCCCTCTTCTTGCTAATGACTGTGAACAATATCAGATATTACTGATGTGTTTTTTTTTTTTTCTTTTTGGGGGGTTGGGGGGAGCAGCTGACTTTTGTTGGGAAAAGTAATAGAAACGAACCCTTATATCCAGCCCTTGTTGCTCTTGGGCTTGTTTTCTTTTCTCACACAAGATTAAAGTGTACGTTTACTTGAGATTCTACATTCTGGCAAGCTTGTTGCTGAATTTGGCAGGAGCATTGAAATATCTTTATTAGAAGCCATGAATCAAGTTCCATCTCAGAATTCATAATCTTCCAAACCTGGCTGCCTTCTTTTGTCAAACTTCACAGAAAGATGTGGCTTAAACTGAAGCTAATTTTCATATGCAGACATCCAGTGATAATGGTAAATCTTCTTCTATAGCATATGTGGGAAGTTATCATTTAAGTGAAAACACATCTACCCATGGTTTAAATATCTGTCTATGGAAGTTAGAATATAAGCCAGATAACTTTGCCTATGAAAAGAGTTGGGTTGTAAAGGAACTCTGATGGATTTTGAAAAGCGCCAATATTTTCTCTGAGTCTGATGAAAATCCATTGGCTTTGGTTCTTTAAAGATACATGTTGGAATTGTTATAATGGGAAATTCTGTCAGTTCTTGCTTAGAGCAAAGGTTTGAAATTGCTTTCTCAAAGTTGTTTCCAAGTTCTAGAAATCTAGCCTGAGGGAGCCTAAAATCTCAGAGATCTACAAGACTTAACCTGCCACTCAGGCGTGAGTCCAGCTATCAAGGGAAGCTACAACAATGAGGGGATTTTTAAAATATTGGCAAGAGATTTTAGCATGTGTTGAAGCTCCTCTAAACTTGAGTCCTTTTTTTTTTTCAACACCAGAACTGCAGCCACAAGTCTTTTCACAAGTGAAAGGTGACATAAAATATATAAATCTGCAGAATGGGCCTAGAGAATCCCAAAGCCTTCTTTGATGCTAGAAATGGTGGTGAGAGAAGAGCAGAGCAGAAACCAGTCTCTTGATCAAGGTTAAAAGTGGGAAAATATAGTCTATCTGTCCAAGAGGTCAAGAGAAGCATATTCAAGGTGAGTTTTGTGTGCACTATTATTCTATATGAGTGACAGTAGGTAGAGTAGAGTAATAAATCTGGCTCGACTCTAAGAATCATAGAATTGTCCATATAATAGAGTTGAATGACATTTTTAGAAGACCATTAGGTAGCAGATCCGGAGAAGGCAATGGCACCCCACTCCAGTGCTCTTGCCTGGAAAATCCCATGGAGGGAGGGGCCTGGTGGGCTACAGTCCATGAGGTTGCTAAGAGTCGGACACGACTGAGGGACTTCACTTTCACTTTTCACTTTCATGCATTGGAGAAGGAAATGGCAACCCACTCCAGTGTTCTTGCCTGAAGAATCCCAAGGACAGCGGAGCCTGGTGGGCTGCCGTCTATGGGGTCGCACAGAGTCGGACACGACTGAAGCGACTCAGCAGCAGCAGCAGCAGCAGCAGCAGATCACTGTTCGTGTATGCTACAGTTGTGGACATCAATGCTTTATACACCTATTGCTTTGTATAAAGTAAAACTACTTTGATTGTTTATGAAAACACTGTTCATGAGTTGGAGGCATTAGCTTTATATTTTAAAAATGCTGTGTTTTTAAGATTGGATGTGATTATTTCATAGAGAATAATTCTATGTTAGCACAGACTAGCAATAATTCTATGTTAACAAAGACTGAAATAGCACTCTCTATTTCAGCTCCCATGACTGCTTCTATAATACCTCGATAGTTGAGCTGTGGATTTAGTGGCTAAACAATTCAGGTACATTATGTCCCTTTAGGTCTCAGATGACCCAAGAATGCATTTTTTTCAGTTGTGTAATTTTTCAGCTCACTGAATAAACTGTAATAGGTTGAATCCTGTTACCGCCAGTGTCTGTCTATTGTTTTTAATTGTTCAGAGCACTACACCAGTGTGTGACCCTGTTACTTTGAGACACATAGATTAGGAAATGGAACACCTTAGCTAATTGTGAGTGCATTTAACACACCAGCTGGCACATCTCACAGCCACTGAGTGTTGTAAACATTTTCCTTGTATATAAAGTCTTACAGTACAAACTTGACTGAATGGCACAGGAAACAACATGCCATTGTTTCTCCTGCAGTTGGCATCTATTAAGAATGTTTGGCTTGGAAGTTTATCCTTCCCTTTCTATATAGCTAAACCCTCTGTCAAAAATTAAATGGAGTTTGAGCAAACTCTCCAGGAACTAGGAGGTATTTGATGAAACTCTGTTTTGTTTTCCAAGGTAATTGCTATGCCCTTCTTCTCTGGTACAGACTGCCTGTCACAGAAATTCCCATAAATTAAACTTATTTCCATGAGGTGGGGAGATGAGGAAAGAACACCTCTGTTTTAGTTTCCTCCGTGGAATAATACATATTTGCTTTATATCATGAGAGGGTGACAGGTTTAGATTCTGCTTCCAGATGTCCACATGGTTTAATTAAAAAGAGTAATACATAACTTGTGTTCTTTTTCTGATCCAGAAAGAAACAGCTTTATGTCAATTTGTAAGTTATAAGTCAAAGGAAACTGTTATGTAAATAAAGAAGACTGATAAAAGAGAAGAAAACAGGACAAGTTGAAGGCACTCTGCCCAGAAAAAAAAAAAAGCATATAATAAAAATGACTTAAAAAAAAAAGGCCGAAATGTTTATATGATTTAGCACAGTCTGAATTATATGTAGCTCTGGCCTCTGAGATCATCTCCAATCCAATATATTTGCACACAGCTCATGTCCTAGAGCCTTTGCTATACATTTCAATAAAACTCTTTAAAGTTGAAACTAAAAAAGAAAAGAGAAACAGTATGAATAAGCAGCTTAAGACTTACCTAAGGCAAATATTCATCAATCCAGACATATACTACTTGGAGTAAATTTAATTTATAAACATAAAATTCAATAATCCCTAAAAATTAAGATTTTCCTTTTCAGTATGAAGTTTGGTATTTTTAAAGCCTCTTAACTTTATCTTTAAGCAAAAGCATGTATAAGAATTTCATAGACTTGCTTGTTTGTTTTACAAAATCCATTTTAAATAAGGAAGATTGAAAAAGTCTTTAAAGATCTTACAATTCCATCTTGTTTTTATCAACAATTTAAAAACAACAAGCTAGTGTTTTCAGAGAAAAAAAATAGAATGGAAAATATTAAATACATGGATTTTAGATGGAGAACTAAAAAGTTCAGTATCACACAGTATACATTATATGTGAGGCCATATTTAAAACTGAAATACTGAAAGGAAATCCATTTAATCTTTGGAAAAATGCTTCTTTTCTTTTATAGTCATCTGAATGCAGTAATTTAAGCATACTCATTATCTTATTACTGAATATTCTTAATGTTTGACAATTTAATACATGGAGATTTCTTGCATGTTTTTATTGAATATATTACACACACACATATATACATATGTAGTACATATACCGGAGAAGACAATGGCACCCCACTCCAGTACTCTTGCCTGGAGAATCCCATGGATGGAGGAGCCTGGTGAGCTGCAGTCCATGGGGTCGCTGAGAGTTGGACACGACTCGTGACTTCACTTTCACTTTTCACTTTCATGCACTGGAGAAGGCAATGGGACCCCACTCCAGTGTTCTTGCCTGGAGAATCCCAGGGACAGGGGAGCCTGGTGGGCTGCAGTCCATGGGGTCGCACAGAGTCGCACATGACTGAAGCGACTTAGTAGCAGCAGAAGCAGCAGTACATATACACATATTATATATATATATTCATGTATATATTCACCCAATCTATAAACATCAATATTTTGAAAAGTGCTGAATATTCTGAGAATTCAATTGAAAAATTCATGAATGAGTTTTAAAACAATTCTTATATATTTAGATTCAGGAACAACCAGGCTATTCAAATAATTTCAGCTTTGAGTAATTGTGCTTGGATGACCAAAGTAATCCTGTTGAATTTTCCTAGTTATTTTTTGGGAGGGGTGGGATGCAGGTGGAAGTAAAACTGTGCTGGCTGCATGGAGGCCTTGACAGACCTTAACCTTCTGGTCAGCTGGTGTTTCTGAGCTCAATATTGGGCCTGTTGGGATACTTACTAATAGAGTAAAGATAAAAATAATGACACAATTCAAACAATAAAATAAAATTACTCAAGCACTTACTTAACACATACATAGATAATTATAGGTAATCTATTAGGCTTCCCTAGTGGCTCAGATGGTAAAGAATCTGCCTGGAATATGGGAGACTAGGCTCAATCCCCGGAGAAGGCAATGGCACCCCACTCCAGTAAAAAATCCCACGGACGGAGGAGCCTGGTGGACTGCAGTCCATGGGGTCAGGAAGAATCGGACACGACTGAGTGACTTCACTTTCACTTTTCACTTTCATGCATTGGAGNTCTAGAGCCAGACATCTTGGAATGTGAAGTCAAGTGGGCCTTAGAAAGCATCACTATGAACAAAGCTAGTGGAGGTGATGGAATTCCAGTTGAGCTGTTTCAAATCTTGAAAAATGATGCTGTGAAAGTGCTGCACTCAATATGCCAGCAAGTTTGGAAAACTCAGCAGTGGCCACAGGACTGGAAAGGTCAGTTTTCATTCCTATTCCAAAGAAAGGCAATGCCAAATAATGCTCAAACTACCACACAATTGCACTCATCTCACATGCTAGTAAAGTAATGCTCAAAAATCTCCAAGCCAGGCTTCAGCAATACATGAACCGTGAACTCCCTGATTCAAGCTGGTTTTAGAAAAGGCAGAGGAACCAGAGATCAAATTGACACCATCCGCTGGATCATGGAAAAAGCAAGAGAGTTCCAGAAATATATAATTTCTCTTTAAAACTTACAGGAATCCAGTGATATAATTACTATTAATTTTGTTAACCCAATTTTCTATTTAAAAAAAATTAAAGTAGAAAGAAGTTAGTTACTTAGTAAATGGAGATTCTTAGTAAATGGAGTTAGTAAATGGAGATTCTTCCATTTATGGCTAATCAGACCTGGCTTCCTGGCCTGGATGATGTTAAGGTCCTCTTTCTGATCTGTGCAGGAAGAAATGTGCTAAGATTTATTTGGCATGTGGCAGACCTGAAGTTAGACCCGAAGGTAACAGCTCAGACAGTTCTTTCTTTAGATAATGATTATTCAGGAAAAAGCAAGGAGTTGATTTTAAAAATCAAAATTAGTTCTGTCACAAAAGAACAGAGCTCGTACCCAAAGGGAAGAAAAGTACCTTAATTGGTGTGACCTTCTGCTGTTACTCAGAAGCTTTTGGAGTCTGTCCCTGAGGTGGGTACCTTATGAATTAGCCAATATATAACTAACATATAAAAGAGTAGAACTTTAGACATACATTGGGGAGGCTGAGACTCTAAACTTCTAATTTCTAACCCTCTACCAGTGAGTCAAGTGGCTTAAAGTATGTCATGGGAACACTGGGTAACCTATTAACAGCACAAACAAAAACAACATGCTCAAATGCTTTCAAAGAAAGACATTTAAACACAAGATATTATCATTATTGTACTTAGAATAAGAAAATAAAGCCCATTGCTATAGTTCTAAAATATTTCCTCTGGAGCTTAATTTTCCCAGTATTTAATGAATGTTTTGGTCCATTTCCTTGCAAATGTGTGAGAAGGCCAGAGAAGAAGTAGAAGAAGGTGGAGCCCTGGATTATCCAAAAATTACACGGTAGGAAAATATAGGAGCATTTAGATATTCAAAATCTAAAGTTTGCCACTGAACTATATTTATTATTTATAGATTCTTTTTAAGACTTAGAAGTTGTCTTCTGATGTTTGGGTAGCTAGAAAGGTAAGAATAATAAATTATTTTTTAAAAATATAGACATATTCAGTATTTTCTCTATATAGAATCTCATGACATCTGTAGTTTCATTTGTTTTTGTTTTTCCCCTCTAAGAAATACTGAAGGTTAGATGTCATACTGAAGAATTTACCTCTCTAAGATTTTAGCAAATATCACATCTAAGGCTGTGATTTACACAATCGAAACCTCTATCTTTAAGGCAGACATTTTCAGAGGAAAATAAAAACTAAGCTCCCAAGTTTGCCTTTTGCCATTATTTCAAATTCCTTCTGATAAGCATTTCATGTATTTTTTAGAAGTTGGATTCAGACTCTTTGGCTATAAGAATAAATTATATTATCAACTGATCATGATGACCATCGTGAGAATGGTGTGCTAATGGACTTCGCTAATTTTCATTTTTCAGCAACACGGTTAGAAATTTTTTTTAGAGATTTATAAATCTGTTTACTTTGACCACTTGAGGCAAAGAGACAGTTCACTGGAAATGACCCTTATGCTGGGAAAGATTGAAGGCAGGAGGAGAAGAGGGCAACAGAGGATGAAATGTTTGGATGGTACCACCAATTCAATGGATTTAAGTTTGAACAAACTCTGGGAAATAGTAAAGGACAGAGGAGCCTGGTGTGCTGCAAAAAGTCAGACATGACTTAGGACTGAACAACAACAAACCCATCTAAATAGATCTTTCTACTGAGTCTAGGATTCTCTGCTAGACTCTATTTGGTTTAGCAACTCCAAAGTTCCCTTCTGGATTACATTACTAATTTCTAGGGTGAAACTGGGTGTGTGGGTTGAGAAGTAATGAGGAAAAGTTAAGATTTTGTGGATCATATGGTTTGATAAAACTTTGATATTCCACCAGGCATAGACAGCGTCTACCAGAAACCCTATGGAGGAGGACAGGCTGCTGGCAAAAGAGCTGCTGTGAAACCTAGAAGCTGAACCTAAGCACTGTAACTTTAAATATTTCCTGATTAAACAAAATGAAAGGTCAGAATCTCAAAAATAACAGGATATGACAGTAATTTACTGGTAAATTGGTACCATAGTTCAAATGAGGCTTGAATGGTGCTCCTTTTTACCTGAAAACAAACCATAAACCAGATATACAGGACAGAAGTTTTCACTTTGTACATGACATTAGTTTCTCTTAATTTGCAATTTTACACACCATAGAATTTTATTAGTATTATCAGTTTTTTCCTTTATAAAATATTAACTCAATACCAGGTGGTCAGGTTGTAGTTTTATACCTTAATATAATACCTATGTGTGTGTGTGTGTGTGTGTGTGTGAGTGATTGTCTGTCTTTCTCTTTTGGTTAAAAAGAAATTAAAACATATTTTTAAGGTCTTAGTTTTTCTGTAGGATAAAAAAAAATACTCTTTCCAAACTGATGATATAGACATTACTCCTTCAAGCCACTCCATAAATATTTGGACGCCTCCCTTAAATCAAATGACCTTTTATTTGATATGTTAGGGAAAAGGCAATTAAAGATGGAGTGAATAGATAACAAATGGAAAGAAAAAGAAGGACCCCATTTTTTTTGAAAAAGCAAAGTTTATTGAATGAAAGCTGAACCAGCTTTTAGCTATGTCTGGACGCAATTCTAGTAGTTAATCATTGCCTTTTTTCCAGTGAGACAAGTAGAAGTTTGTCATAAAACTGGTTCCTTTCCAGTTTGGATGGAAAGTGCAGCAGAGAAATCATGTAAATATCTTGTAAGGACACACTGCCAAGAAAATCACTGACTGGCAGGATCCCATGAAGTGAGGGGGTGGAGAGAGGGAGGAGGAAGGTAAATCCTAAGGTTTAGAATGTGGCACCTATTCAGTTTGCTTGCAGTAGATTTCTAGCTTGAACCCTCTTCTAGCTCAAGGACGAGTTCTTAGGACTTTGCCAATTGTTGGTTTCAAGGTTCATATTCAGATATAGTCATGCATAGTCCAACTATTAAGATATAATTTATAAATGTTCTCTACATAGACCGGCTCTGGAGAAAAGAACAGAAAGTGAGCTTAGGTTTTTGAATAATCTTCTGTCTCTTTACTACTCTTTTCTCATCCCTACGTTATGATCTGGTCTCCACTGAGATTTGCGTTCCTCTTTAGTCAAGAATGATCCAGAACTCTCTTCCACCCCATTCCTCCACTTAATAATGTTTGTATTCTATTTCCTGAGGGTTGTTTCTCTGCTTGAGCTTCTGATAAACTAGTGCCTGCTGAGTTGTTAAGTAATGAATAATTGCTCCTTCTTTGCCCATCTAAGATTATAATTTTGAATAATAAGATCTTTCAAAGCTTTATCTTGTAAGCATGACTAATGTTGGGCATTTTATATGATAGAGTAACTGGTTAGTAGAGAAAACATTTTAGATTAAGCAATCTCCCAATGGCTCATTCACTCTTCTAGGTATGTTTTTCAAACAGGACTTTCAAAGTTGGCATCCAACATTTATCAAAAAAGCACTTGAATTGATGACCATATATATACTCTTAAAGGAGTGCTTCGTCCTGATAAACTTAGTACTTGTTTTTTTTTTTTTTTTCCCATCAAATACTTTGAATCCATGAAATCTTGTAGTGAGTGAAAATAAACAGTAGTGATTCATTTAACCTTTGCTACAGCCTAGTATTCACTCCCTAGATAAATCACCTTCCCAGATGATTTATATATTAGTTGGGATGTTTTTGGTTTTAAATAACAGACCTCGAACACAAATTAGCATAAATTATAAACCAGATATACTGGCTCCCATGTCTGAAAAGTCTGGGCATGTTTTGATTGAGGCAGTCTCCCAGTTTTTTGTGATTCCTTTGGCTATGCCCTCTTCTGCATTCTGGCTTCACCTCATTCTCACTCTGGTTCTCATCACGTTCTCAAAATGGCTGCCAAAAGCAACCAGAGTAACGTGTATACTTGTTTCATAGCCAAGGAGAGTGTCACTTTCTATAACCACTTAATAAAAGTCTTGTGATTTACTCTGATTGGGCCGATCACTGTGGCCAGGAAGAAACCAAATGCTGATTGATTGAGGTTTGGGTGAAAGGTTCTATTGAACCAATCTGTTTTAAGTGAGGAAAAATAATACAGCTTGGAGCTGGGATGGAGTCAATCCATCTGGAGCTCATGGTGGTTGGCACATTGTGGGAGGGGCTTTTGTAAGGAGACTCTGAGTGCAACTTGCCAAAAGGGAAACAATTCTAGTGTTCGTCCCTCAGTCATGTCTGACTATTTGAGACCCCATAGACTGTAACCCACAAGGCTCCTCTGTTCATTTAATTCTCCGAGCAAGAATACTGGAGTGGGTAGCCATTCCCTTCTCCAGGGGATCTTCTTGACCCAGGGATCAAACCCGAGTCTCCTGCATTGGCAGGAGGGTGGCGTTATCTGCATATCTGAGGTTATTGATATTTCTCTTTGCAGTCTTGATTCCAGCTTTTGCTTCTTCTAGCCCAGCGTTTCGCATGATGTACTCTGCATATAAGTTAAACAGGATGGCGATATAGAGCCTTGACGTACTCCTTTCCCAATTTGGAACCAGTCTGTCATTCCATGTCTGGTTCTAACTATTGCTTCTTGACTTACATACAGGTTTCTTAGGAGGCACATAAGGTGGTCTGGTATTCCCGTCTCTTTAAGAGTTTTCCACAGTTTGTTGTGATCTATACAGTCAAGTTCACCACTAGTTATCTATTTTACACATGGTAGTGAACATATGTCAGTACTACCTGTCAGTTTATCCCACCCTTTCCGTCCCCCTTGTGTCAACTTTAAAATTACAATTAAAGAATTGATTTGAACTTGTGGTGTATTTGGCCAAATAGTGAGAGAGTCAATTCCTAGGCAGGTTGATAAAAAGTCCAGGGGTCCCCAAGGACAGACGGGTCTGGAATTCTTAAGGAGGAAGAAAGGACAAATGTTCTTTTTTTCCCTCTACATTCCTTAGGATTATATAACAATAATGTATCCTTCTTGAGAACAGTCTCTGGAAAAAAACCTTCTGGTTAATCCTGTTATCTTAAAATGTAAATTATGGGAGTGGGTCTAGTGAGGTCTTTACAAGCTACAGACATTCTTTTGATTCACTGTAATAAGTAATTAAAAGTATATAACTCCATTGCTCACACTAGTGAGGGGGTACTCTTTCTGCTTCCTTCTGATGTCTATGTCAGAAGCTTTCTCTATCTCCTTTATACTTTAATAAAACTTTATTACACAAAAGCTCTGAGCAATCAAGCCTCATCTCTGGCCCCAGATTGAATTCTTCTCTGGAGGCCAAGAATCCTGGTGTCTTTCGTGGTTCAGCAGCAACCTTTCAATAGGAAAGGCTTTTTTCTAAAACTTTAAAGAGGTCTGAAAAGCTTGAGGGAATTTCAGGTTTGTCATATTTATGAGTTTGATATTATACTGGGTTTACTAAAGTAGTTTAAATACTTGAGAAAGTACCTGGAGGAAATGTCACTTGTCAAGTCAGGTTGGATTAGGCAACAAATATACCAATCTTATGAATGTTGTCTAAAATGATAAAGGCAACTGGTTGCAAATCAGGAAAGGAGTACATCAAGGCTGTATACGGTCATCCTGCTTATTTAACTTATATTCAGAGTACATCATGAAAAATGCTGGGCTGGATGAAGCACAAGCTGGAATCAAAATTGCTGGGAGAAATATCAACAACCTCAGATATGCAGACGACACCACCCTAATGGCAGAAAGTGAAGAACTAAAGAGCCTCTTGATGAAAGTGAAAGAAGAGAGTGAAAAAGTTGGCTTAAAACTCCACATTCAGAAAACTAAGATCATGGCATCCAGTCTCATCACTTCATGGCACATAGATGGGGAAAATGTGAGAGACTTTCTTTTGGAGGGCTCCAAAATCACTGCAGATGGTGACTTCAGTCATGAAATTAAGAGACATTTGTTCCTTGGAAGACAAGCTATGACTAACCAAGACAGCATATTGAAAAGCAGAAGCATTACTTTGCTGACAAAGGTCCATTTAGTCTAAGCTATGACTTCCCCAGTAGTGATGAATGGATGTGAGAGTTGGACTATAAAGAGAGCTGAGCACTGAAGAATTGATGCTTTTGAAGTGTGGTATTGGAGAAGACTCTTGAGAGTTCCTTGGACAGCAAGGAGATCCAACCAGTCCATCCTAAAGGAAATCATTCCTGAATATTCATTGTAAGGACCAGTGCTGAAGATGAAGCTCCAATACTTTGGCCACCTGATGTAAAGAATGGACTCATTGGAAAAGATTCTGATGCTGGGAAAGATTGAAGGAAGGAGGAGAAGGGAATGACAGGATGAGATGGTTGGATGGCATCACCGACTCAATGGACATTAGTTTGAGTAAACTCTGGGAATTGGTGATGGACAGGGAGGCCTGGCATGCTGGAATCCACAGTGTCACAAAGAGTCAGACACAACTGAGCAACTGAACTGAACTGAACTGAATTTGTAAGAAACCTTGTTGTTTAGTGAGTTCTGTAACTTGAGTGATCCAAACATCAATCAAAGGCCAGTTTGAAAGTCATTGTTAACTTCTGAAGGTATAAATACAAATTTATGATATATATCTATATATCTATTTCTCTATGTCTGTCTATCTGTAAACAATAAGATTAAGAGCCTGAGGGAAACTAAACTTTAGAATATTTACTTTTTGGGGGGCAGCACCACAAGCTTGTAGGATCTTGTTTCCCCAACCAGGGATCAAGCCCACACTATCTGCATTAGAAGCACAGAGTCTTAACCACTGGACTGCCAGGGAATTTCCCTAGGAGTTTTTACTTTAAGAAATTAAATATCAATTTAAGAGAATCCCAGTAGTTACTATTTGTTCTTTCTTTAAAAAAAAATTAATGCTTTCAGAAAAAATGAAGTCTGACATTCATAAAAGCAAATCTTCAGAGAGAGAGAGAGAAAGAAGATTCAAATAGATGAGAAGAAAAGGGCAGTGCTAATACTTTTAGGTCTTGATCCCAAGTGCTCCTGCCATCAGCTGCCCATGAGTTATGAAATACATCTTAGTGTCCTTATAATTTTTTTCTCTTGAAACCAAGAGGGTGAACTCATGTTTTTCCCTAGAATCTCTTGTACAGAAATGTAATTTGTGATACACAGACTACAGACACTCTCATCTCTAACAATACTAACTATGAGAGGCAAAGGACTTCCCTGATGGCTCAGCAGTAAAGAATCTGCTGCAAAACTGGAGATGAGGTTTTGATCTTTGGGTCAGGAAGATCCCCTGCAGGAAGAAATGGCAACCCACTCCAGTTTTCTTGCCTATAAAATCCCATGGACAGAGAAGCCCGGCAGGCTACAGTCCATGAAGTGGCAAAAGAGTTGGACACAACTGGGCATGCGCTGGTGCACACACACGCACACACACACACACACACACACACACACATATACATACACACAGGAGAGTTAGAAAAACTCTCCAGGATGGGAGTGATGAGATTGAGAGTTTTATTCCTGACCTGCCATGCTTTTATCACAGATGTGTCAATTTCTCTGTTTATTAAAAACAAATAGATTTGATATTTGAGGCCTGCGTCAGGTGGCTGTGAAGGAAATAACTTCAAAATGTGTCAAAAAAAGTGATTCTGGTTCAGGGTTGCTAATAATTCTGTTGCATTTTAATGATGCTGTTGATTCTTTCTTAAACTTAGTGGTCTTTTAAAATTTTGAGTTGTCCCCCTTGTCACAGCTCACTTCCCACATGGCACCACTATTCTGATTCCTAACTGTGCCCTGTTTGTGTTTATATCTTCATCTCCATGGTTACTGGATGCACTGAGTTTGCTATCATCTATCCTATGGAGTTTTCCCACTTAGTTACCCAAACTGTCAGGTCAACTTTTATCTATTCCATTCTGAAGTCATCTCAAAATCATCTCCTCAAATGCAAAAACACCTGTACTATTTCTTTTTAAATATTTAAGAATAGTTGCTTTACAATATTGCATTGCTTTCTGCCATACCTCAACATGAATCGGCCACACGTGTACATACTTCCCCTCCCTCCTGAAGCCCTCTCCCATCTCCCACACCATCCCACCTCTCTTGGTTGTCAAAGAGCACTGGGTTGAGCTCCCTGTGTCACACAGCAAGTTGCCACTTGTCAGACATCCTGGTGTGCAAAGTCAAGTGGGCCTTAGGAAGCATTACTACAAACAAAGCTAGTGGAGGTGATGGAACTCCAGTTGAGCTATTTCAAATCCTAAAAGATGATGATGTTCTGCACTTAATATGCCAACAAATTTGGAAAGCTCAGAAGCGGCCAAGGACTGGAAAAGGTCAGCTTTCATTACAATCCCCAAAAAAGGCGATGTCAAAGAATTTTCAAACTACTGTACCATTGCACACCTATCACATGCTAGCAAAGTAATGCTCAAAATTCTCCAAGCCAGGCTTCAACAGTACGTGAACTGAGAACTACCAGATGTTCAAGCTGGATTTAGAAAGGCAGAGGAACCAGAGATCAAATTGCCAGCATTTGTTGGATCATAGAAAAAGCAAGGGAGTTCCAGAAAAACCTCTACTTCTGCTCCACTGACTAAGCTAAAGCCTTTGACTGTGTAGATCACAACAAACTGTGGAAAACTCTGAAAGAGATGGGAATACCAGACCACCTTACCTGCTTCCAGAGAAACCTGTATGTGAGTCAAGAAGCAACACTTAGAACTGTAACAACAGACTGATTCCAAATTGAGAAAGGATTATGTCAAGGCTGTATATTGTCACCCTGCTTATTTATATACAGAGTACATCATGTGAAATGCCAGGCAATGAAGCACAAGCTGGAATAAAGACTGCAAGGAGAAATATCAATAGCCTCGGATATGCAGATGACACCACCCTAGTGGCAGAAAGCAAAGAGGAACTGAAGAGCCTCTTGATGAAAGTGAAAGAGGAGAGTGAAAAAACTGACTTAAAACTCAACATTCAAAAAATGAAAATCATAGCACCCAGTCCCATTCAGTTCATTCAGTCACTCAGTCATGTCCGACTCTTTGTGACCCCATGAATCGCAGCATGCCAGGCCTCCCTGTCCATCACCAACTCCCAGAGTTCACTCAAACTCACATCCATCAAGTTGGTGATGCCATCCAGCCATCTCATCCTCTGTCGTCCCCTTCTAATCCTGCCCCCAATCCCCTCCAGCATCAGAGCCTTTTCCAACGAGTCAACTCTTCTCATAAGGTGGCCAAAGGACTGGAGTTTCAGCTTCAACGTCATTCATTCCAAGGAACACCCAGGGCTGATCTCCTTTAGAATGGACTGGTTGGATCTCCTTGCAGTCCAAGAGACTCTCAGGAGTCTTCTCCAACACCACAGTTCAAAAGCATCAATTCTCCGGTGCTCAGCTTTCTTCACAGTCCAACTCTCACATCCATACATGACCACAGGAAAAACCATAGCATTGACCAGATGGACCTTTGTCGGCAAAGTAATGTCTCTGCTTTTCAATATGCTATCTGCTGCTGCTGCTGCTGCTAAGCCGCTTCAGTCGTGTCCGACTCTGTGCGACCCCATTGACGGCAGGCCAATAGATGGGGAAACAATGGAAACAGTGACAGACTTTATTTTCTTGGGTTTCAACTGCAGGTGATGACTGCAGCCATGAAATGAAAAGACACTTGCTCCTTGGAAGAAAAGCTGTGACAAACCTAGACAGCATATTAAAAAGCAGAGATGTTATTTTGCCAACAAAGGTCCATCTAGTCAATGCTATGGTTTCTCTAGTAGTCATGTATGGATGTGAGAGTTGGACCATAAAGAAAGCTGAGCACTGAAAAATGGATGTTTTTGAACTGCAGTATTGGATAAACTCTTGAGAGTTCCTTGGACAGCAAGGAGATCAAACCAATCAATCTTTAAGAAAATCAACCCTGAAAATTCATTGGAAGGACTGATGCTGAAGCTGAAGCTCCAATACTTTGGCCACCTGATGTGAAGAACTGACTCATTGGAAAAGACCCTGTTGCTGGGAAAAGATCGAAGTCAGGAGGAGAAAGGGACAACAGAGGATATGATGGTTGGATGACATTACTGACTGGATGGATATGAGTCTGAGCAGGCTCCAGGAGGTAGAGATGGACAGGGAAGCCTAGCCTCATGCAGTTATGGAGTTGTAAGGCGTCGGACATGACTGAGTGGCTGAACTGACTAAATGCTTATGTTTCAGTGATACTGTCTCTGTTTGTCCTAACCTCTCCTTCTGGCACTGTGTCCCCAAACCTGTTCTCTGTTTGCATCTCCATTGCTGGCCTGCAAACAATCATCAGTACCATCTTTCTAGATTCCATACACATGCAATAATATAAAATATTTGTCTTTCTCTTTCTGACTTACTTCACTGTATGATAGTCTCTAGATTCATTCTCATTAGGACTGACTCAACATCCATGAAAGGTCCCCTACTGCCAAAATAAATTGCAGATCCCTTAGAATGAAACACAGGATGCTTCACACCAGCTTTCAACCTTACGTTTCACCCTGAACTCATAAGGAACTGTTTACAGTTATTTGAACCAACTATATGCACTTTCCTTCTCCTTGAAACATCTTCTGCCAAATTCGTGAAAATCTGTTAAAGTTGGGCTCAAGAGTCTCCTTTTTTTACAAAGTCTCTCCTTTAAACAGAGTTTCCATTATAACTTCCTTATCTATCTGGTACATAAATCTGTTACAACCTTTATAATCTGGAATTGTAATTTTTTCCTCTGCATGCTTGTTTTCCAAACATGATTGTGAGCTCCTTGAAGGCAAACACATAATTTATTCATCCTTGCTGGCTTGGTTTTTAGGGCTGTGCTTGAAACAAGGAAGTTATCCAATAAATATATGTAACTGAAAGTAGATCTATTCATATTCTTGGCATTTACAATATTAAATGTAATTTAAATTTAAAAATTCACTCAGTGGATATCCTATTTCAGAGCCCTGAACTTTCAGAGAAAATTATTTAGTTTTCCTTACAAATTTCTCTTTAACAGAGCATTATATTAAAGTAAAGCAAGTTTGTCACTTTCTTGAGATAGAAGGACAGGGAAAAATAGAAAAGTCCTTTACTGCTTTAATGTTTAACATGCAGGTCGAAACATCTTTAAAGTAAGATTTGAATGCTTGTACACTCGTGGTGAATTCATGTTAATGTTTGGCAAAAGCAATACAGTAATGTAAAGTAAACTAAAGTTAAAATAAAAATTTTTTAAAAATTAAAAAAAAAATAAAGTAAGATTTGTCACAAGCTGAAACACAATAGGGTTGATTGACTATAAGTTAAACAGGAGAGATTTAAAGACAGATAAGTTTTCCGCTTTATTGACATTCGGTTTTATTGTAGAAGGGGAGAAAGGGCTTCCCTGGTGGCTCAGCGGTAAAGAATCTGCCTGCCAAAGCATAAGATGCAGGTTGGATTCTTGGACTGGGAAGATCTCCTGGAGATGGAAATGGTAACCCGCTCCAGTATTCTTTCCTGGAAAATCCCATGGACAGAAGAGCCTAGCGGGCTACAGTTCATGGGGTCACAAAGAGTCAGACACTACTTAGTGACTAAAACAATAACAAAATGGGAGAATAGCAATAGGGATGGACTTAGGGAAGCTTTAAGAGTTCCTCTGGGGCTGACTCAGCCTCTTCTCTTCTATAAAATGCTTGAGGAACCAAGAGAAAGTCAATGAAACAAAGATACTAGCACGTGCCTTAGAAACCTCTACAAATGAGTAGCCTTTTAAAAGAGAAAATTTTAGAACTAGTTACAGATGTCGAGAACAAACTTATGGTTCCCAAGGGGGTGGGAGTGATAATTGAGAGACTGGGATGAACATATATACACTAACACATGTAAAATAGATAACTAATGAAGACTTACTGTATAGCACAGGAAACTATTCAAGAATCTAAGGACCTGCATTAGAAAAGGACCTTAAAAAGCGTGAATATAGGCAAACTGATTCACTTTGCTGTACACCTGAAACTAACACAATGTTGTAAATCAACTACACTCCAATAAAAATTATTTTTGAAATGGAAAGTTTTATTGGAAGTCTGCTATTTCTCTTCTTTCTGGCTTTCTACCCAATCAAACCGTGCGTTTGCGTGTCTGTGCATGAAGAGCTTGACAAATAGTGTTACTGTTCTTAGTTTATTTTTTTAAGTTTCAAATATTTTACAGCAATGACCAAAAAAAAAAAAAAAAAATAGGACTGTTTGGAATTTAGTAATTGTTGTTAGTCACTCACCACAACTTATAATAAGATGAAAAAGATAATGGGAAGCAGAGATCACACAGGGCTCTGTCGTCTGTGTGTGAAATGATGCTGAGTGACAGAGCAACCCCACAGCACTGGCGCCTGGCTTGTTTTGGATGTTTTAGAACACAAGAAGAAGGAATAGTCAGGGATCAAGGCCTATGTTGGATGGAATATATTGGATGATGACTGATAAGCCCCCGTCACTAAACAGTTCAGGTAAACCAGCAAGTATTAACAAAAAGCACTTTATATGATAAGCATTTAACCAGTGAGATATTAGGAACCACATGAAGGAATTTAATGCTGTGATTATAAGAAAATCTTATTTATTGTTCAGTTGAATCTGAATTCACAATGATGGCAAACATCTGTAGGCAGGCAATTAGATTCAGAAATCTGTTCCTTATGTTTTTATACTAGGCTAAATATGGAAACCATATTTTTATGAAATGTATCCAAAAATTTTCCCCAAATTACCTTAAGACTTCCATTATTCCCTCCCTCTTTCCCCAATTTTAAAATTCTTTCACTTGCAGGAATTCTATCTGAAGCATACCCTTGGCATATTCTTTTACTCTCTTCAATATGAGGGAGATTTATAAATGAGGATAAAAAGGAAAGAGAAGAAGCCAAAGCCAGGGTGGGGTCAGGGTGGATTTGAGGAAGCCTATAATTTGATAAGGATGAACCCAGATAAGGCAGGACTGATTAGTAGTGGTTTGATTGAGAAACATCTGGAATGCTCAGCTGAAGATCTGGATTTTGTGCCTCTGGAAATAGGAGGCAGAAGAGTCTGAGATGGGAAGTGACCCAAATGGAGCATGTGTTATGTTACACTAACTCAGTATTTAGGATTAATAGACTAGGAAAGACTCTGGAGACTTGAGAGCAGTTAATGAGAAAAATAAAAGTAAATTAGCACATGTAAGATATTATGAGAACTTGATTTGGGGCAGTGGAAGTGAATCAGAGGGATAAGAGAAACAAAAGATCATAGACTAGAAAGATCCAATTTTCTGACTCAATTTCATATAAAGCAGTTTATTCATCCCTATAAAACCCTAGGTGTCTGTTTGTGCTATTCCTACAAACTTACAACATCCCCTCACTGATAAGATACAGGAAGAGGAAGCAACCAAAAAAGATCATTGTTGCCATGATACTTGAGCAGCCATCAGATAAGGAGGATAAAATTTCCTTAAGAAAACTGATGCTCAAAACATCCTTCTTTCAAGGAACCCTCCCATTCCCATGGGCAGGAAGAATGGAGCAGGCCATTCATCAACTAACATTTTGTGAGCCTTTTGCCACAAAATCTGAATAAAATAATCTTTGGATTTATCCAGTTAGGTGGCCGTTATGATGTTCATTTAAGAATGTCCTGCCAGAGGCTGAGAGTAGACACTTGGCTATATGATGGGGGTAGAAGCCACAGAAGCAGCCTGTGTGTAGGGCCACAGAGTTTTGGAAAGCCTCCATACGTGAAATAGATAGGGGAAACCAGACATTTTTTAAAAAGTTAGAAAGGAAGCAAACTAGTGCAGGAATCTCATAACAATCTTTTATGATTAAGAAAAGTATTACCATGGATCATATTTATTTTGTATAAACTTTACTGCAAAGACCATTACATAGTGCACAGAATAGAAATAAAGTTTAAAAGAGATATAAAGCTCTTTTGGTTCAATTTCTCACTTAGGTAGAAATGCTGTGCACGAGATTTCTAATGAGGGGCTAGTGGGCATCAGCTTCAATCATCTCACTGAGCAATGAACTGTCTGCTTCCAGGGCAAATGCATTCGACTTGCTGTTGTTGTTGTTCAGTCGCTAAGTCGTGTCTGATTCTTTATGACCCCAAAGACATCAGCAAGGCAGACTCCTCTGTCCTTTGCTATGGCTCAGAGTTTGCTCAAATTTATGTTCATTGAGTCAGTGATGCTATCTAACCATCTTATCTTCTACAATCCCCTTCTCCTTTTGCCTTCAATCTTTCCTGATTTTGAACCACTCAGGTTCAAACTGGCTCTATGTCTGGTTCTGTTACTTTCTGACTCACATACAGGTTTTCAGGAGACAGGTGAAGTGGTCTGGTATTCCCATCTCTTTAGGAATTTTCCAATTTGTTGTGCTCCACATAGTCAAAGGCTTTAGCATAGTCAATGAAGCAGAAGTAGGTGTTTTCCTGGAATTCCCTTGCTTTCTCTATGATCCAATGAGTGTTGGCAATTTGGTCTCTGGTTCCTCTGCCTTTACTAAACCCAGCTTGTACCTCTGGAAATTCTCAGTTCACATACTGCTGAAGCCTAGCTTGAAGGATTTTGAGCATAACCTTGCTAGCATGTGAAATGAACATAATAGTATGGTAGTTTGAACATTCTTTGGCATTGCCTTTGTTTGGATTAGAATGAAAACTGACTTTCCAGTATCCTAATTCTGATGGTACCTTAAATCGCATCCCTTGGACTTCCACTTATTTACAGTTCTGTTCCCTGGAGAAAACTTTGTCTATTATATCTCCTGACAATAACTCAAGTGAGAATTTTGTCTTAACCTCAGAGGGAAACCAATGGAGGTTGTAAAGAGAAGTGTAGGATGACATATTAGGATTTGCACACTCAAAAACCTAATATTGTTCTATTGGGTTCACCATTATATGTACTGTTTTTCTCTTCTTTTGTTTGGACTTATCAAATAATTATTATTAAAATTTGTTCTCGGTTAGCTTACCAGTTATATATGATTTAAAAAAAGATCTTCATGATCAAGATAATCACAATGGTGTGATCACTCATCTAGAGCCAGACATACTGAAATGTGAAGTCAAGTGAGCCTTAGAAAGCATCACTACGAACAAAGCTAATGGAGGTGACGGAATTCCAGTTGAGCTATTTCAAATCCTGAAAGATGATACTGTGAAAGTGCTGCACTCAATATGCCAGCAAATTTGGAAAACTCAGCAGTGGCCACAGGACTAGCAAAGGTCAGTTTTCATTCCAATTCCAAAGATAGGAAATGCAAAAGAATGCTCAAACTACCGCACAATTGCACTCATCTCACATGCTAGTAAAGTAATGCTCAAAATTCTCCATGCCAGGTTTCAGCAATACATGAACCATGAACTTCTAGATGTTCAAGTTGGTTTTAGAAAAGGCAGAGGAACCAGAGATCAAATTGCCAACATCCGCTGGATCATGGATAAAGCAAGAGAGTTCCAGAAAAACATCTATTTCTGCTTTATTGACTATGCCAAAGCCTTTGACTGTGTGGATCACAATAAACTGTGGAAAATTCTGAAAGAGATGAGAATACCAGACCACCTCACCTGCCTCTTAAGAAACCTATATGCAGGTAAGGAAGCAACAGTTAGAACTGGACATGGAACAACAGACTGGTTCCAAATAGGAAAAGGAGTACGTCGAGGCTGTATGTTGTCACCCTGCTTATTTAACTTCTATGCAGAGTATATCATGAGAAATGCTGGGCTGGAAGAAGCACAAGCTGGAATCAAGATTACCGGGAGAAATATCAGTAACCTCAGATATGCAGATGACACCACCCTTATGGCAGAAAGTGAAGAGGAGCTAAAAAGCCTCTTGATCAAAGTGAAAGTGGAGAGTGAAAAAGTTGACTTAAAGCTTAACATTCAGAAAACGAAGATCATGGCATCTGGTCCCATCACTTCATGGGAAATAGATGGGGAAACAGTGGAAACAGTGTCAGACTTTATTTTGGGGGGCTCCAAAATCACTGCAGATGGTGACTGCACCCATGAAATTAAAGACGCTTACTCCTTGGAAGAAAAGTTATGACCAACCTAGATGGCATATTGAAAAGCAGAGGCATTACTTTGCCAACAAAGGTCATCTAGTCAAGGCTATGGTTTTTCTATTAGTCCTGTATGGATGTGAGAGTTGGACTGTGAAGAAAGCTGAGCACCAAAGAATTGATGCTTTTGAACTGTGGTGTTGGGGAAGACTCTTGAGAGTCCCTTGGACTGCGAGGAGATCCAACCAGTCCGTTCTGAAGATCAGCCCTTGGATTTCTTTGGAAGGGATGATGCTAAAGCTGAAACTCCAGTACTTTGGCCACCTCATGCGAAGAGTTGACTCACTGGCAAAGACTCTGATGCTGGGAGAGATTGGGGGCAGGAGAAGGGAAGACAGAAGATGAGATGGCTGGATGGCATCACTGACTCAATGGACGTGAGTCTAAGTGAACTCTGGGAGTTGGTGATGGACAGGGAGGCCTGGCATGCTGCGATTCATGGGGTCGCAGAGTCAGACACGACTGAGCAACTGAATTGAACTATATATGATTTATCATGTTTTACCCTAGGCATGCTTGATTTATTGATATTTAATATTAATTAGTGGTTTCAGCAAATTTTAGAAAATATAAATACCTTAACTCTATGTACTCCTTAACATTTGTGCTTTCATATATTTTCATTACAATTTTGATATGATAATTTCACTGATTTAATTTAAATATTAGACCAAATTTAATTACCATACTAACCAACTTGTTGATTTCTGCTATTGTTTTGATGTGGAAGAATTTTTTTGCTAACTCATTAAGAATTTTTGTGTTTATGTTTATTACAGAAAAAGTGTTATGGTATATGCTTTTTAAGATAATATCTTTGGCAGGTTTTGGTGAAAATTAATAAAGAAAAACCTCAGGGACTTCCTTGGTAGTCCAGTGGATAAGACTCCATGCTTCCAATGCAGGAATGCAGGGGGCAAGGTTTCAATCCCTGTTTGGGGAGCTAAGATCCCACACGCTATGTAGTATGACCAATAAATAAATAAAACAACAATAACAAAACCTCCTATTAAAAAAAATTAAATTAAAACATAAAGAAAAGCCTCACTAAGACAGTCAGGAAGCCAGAAGGGGGAACTCTCAGGCAGTACCACCTGATGTCAATTATAGGAAGAATCATTAATCACACATCCCAACAGAACAATCACCAACAGGAAAGAACCATCAATCACAGGCCCAACAGGGAAAGATGTGTGTCTCCTATAGGAAACTGACAACCTCAGCAACTCAGTCAATGAGAAACCATCATCACCCTAAACACTCACTTTTCTCCAATAGACTTTTGTTCAAAACAATCCCTTTCAACTTGCCCTTTTTCAACTTTCCTTTTCATTGTGTTGGACTTGCCAACAGCTTTTGCCATAGTTTGTTTCCCCAAAATTGCTGTTTCTCTCATATTCCTGAGTAAACCCATTTTTGCTGGTAAAATAATCAGCTGTTTCATTTTTAAGATCAATATTTTGAAATCAAGGTTATAAGTTGGAATTGACCTCTTGAAGAATCAGTGTAATGTTGGAATTGCTTCCTCCTTAAATATTTGAGAGAATTAACCAGTGAAGCCATCTGGGTAAAGACTTTTTTATCAGAAGTATTTAATTATAGATAAATAAATTGGCTAGTTTGCAATCCCTTTAGTAGTTATCTGACTAATCCAATTTTCTTTCCCTTCTTGTGTCCATTTGCATAAGTTGTATATTTCTAGGTGTTTTCCCATTTGATGTAAATATTCCAATTTACTATTGTAATTTTGTTAATAATATCCTTGTACTATCTTTTCATTTTCTAAAGAATCTGTTTTTATTCCTAAAGTTTTATTCGAGAATTTTCATTTTATTTTTAATAGTGTGAAGTGTTTTACCCCTATTTCACCTAATTTAAACTTCATCGGCAGGGTGCTATTGAGTGAAAGAGTAACAGCTAGAGCCAACAGTCTTTTGATAAGTTCAGTTTATTAGTAATAGTTCTGGCAGGAAAGAAATGGCATTCTCTCAAACTGGGCAATTTGGTGCTCAGGGAAACCACAAGGGGTGGGAACTGCAGTAGATTGTTACCACCCTTGGACCTGGAGGAGAAAAGGAAAGAATGGTCACCAGGACCGATGCATTGTGTGGAGCTAGGGGGTGGTGGGGTAGTGGGGAAGGACTCTCTGACAGATGCTGATACCAATAGCTCAGCAATGAAACCAAGGAAAAGTAGCCTAACCTCACTTTCTTTGGTCTTCCAGCCTGTTTTGAGAGCCTCCTGTTGACTGGACCAAATCAGGTGCTGACAGGCAAAGGGGTAGTTAGTATTTATATATATCAGCAATCTAGGATGGCAAACAAGATATTCAACACATTTTGGATAGCCATTCTATTATACTTCTCAGCAATTGGGACACTCACAGACTCCAAGCGAAGGATAACAAATCCTTTGGCAGGAAAACTGACCTTTCTTTACTTTCAGTAAGAATTGAAGGAGGAAATAACTGAGTTTTCAGTTAATAGATTTCAAAAACTTTTTTGAAGACAGATTATTGCATGCTTTTGGAATAAAATTCAGAGAGAATTCAAAAAAGACAACAAAACTCCTTTTATGCCCAGCTATTTATTTACAAAGTTTCTTAAATCTTGAAGTTATAATAGGAATAGATTTGATACTGATGCTTATTTTATCTACAAGTACTATTTATATCTATTCTTGAATACATGAATAATTTGGGGGAAAATCTGTTTCCATATACATTTCTAATGTATTGTATTTTTTGAAACTGGACTTGGAGTTTTAATATTTTTAAAAGATTATATATGTTAATAATGATGGATTGTGCTTTTAAGAATAATTATAACATAAAAATTTAATATACTTGTTATTAATAATTTTAATGTTACCAAATCCAAAGGAAATTTTTTACCATCTAGAGCCTTATATGCAAAGCAAAAATTAATTTTTAATTTGTGTGTGTGTATTTACACTTGTTACAAAGAGTGATGATCATATAATAATTCCCAGGAAAGCATTCTTTAGGATAAAATGCTATAGAAGATATGAGTATGAGTTAAACAATTAAAAAAAAACATAAAAATTCTGACATTTCCGAAAATATTTATTCTTGAATTTTAGAGCAGACGATATGCATAAAGTGGTCATGGTGCTTATTTTTCCCATTGGATATTTTTAAATGCCAATATATAAAATAAGCAAAAGTACATACTTTGTAGTGATTTAAACTTGTATATTTATTCACTTAAGAGAATTGGTTTATTATAAAAAGATATAACTCAGGAACAGCCAGATGGAACAATGCACAGGACAAGGAAAGAGAAAATGGTGCACAGCTGTTGTGACCTCTCCAGCCTTCTCTCTTCACATTTCCATGTGTTCACCAACCCGGAAGCCATACATCATATATTTTAACTTAAAACTGAGAGCAGTATGGCAAAGATGGCTAGCTCTTTACCAAAGATTTATACCCCCGCTTTCCAGGCAGTAGTGTTTTGCTGGAAAGAGGGTTCTCTGGCCGGGGTTACACTTCTCGGCACTGCACCCCCACCTCTTGCATCTGGAGGGGGGTGTCTGAGCAAGTCTTCAAATGGTGTGTGGGTTGGAGTGCATAAGACGCAGGTGCATCTGGCTACTCCTTGAGTAGACTCTGAGGCTCCGAAAGATACTAGAGATGGAGGATGGGAGGGAAGAAGCTGAATCCTTGACTCAGCCCTTGGAAGGCTGCCCACTCCACACCTGTATTAAATCTTTCTGAGAGGAACTCTATCTTATCAAGCCCCTGCAGTTATGGGATTTATCCCTTATAGCTCTGAACACTACCTTAGCTAATTCACTTGGTACCAGAAGTAGAGCTGCCAAACACAACAATAATCAAACAACCCTAACACATGTGCCGCTGACGGCAGGTAGATGGTGCTGCTGCTCAGTTGCGCTCAGCTGTATCCAGCCCTTTGCGACCCCATGGACTGAGCCTGCCAGGCTCCGCCGTCCCAGGGACTGAACCCGTGTCTCCTGTGTCTCCTGCACCGGCAAGTGGCTTCAGTACCACTGTACTACCTGGGAAGCCCCTAGTAGGTGGATACTTAAGACTACAAAGCTGAAAAATCCTGTGAAGCAAAGATGAAGCATCTGACAAGTATTTTGTCTTCCCTGACTCCTCAGGCCGATTTCTAGAGGAAGAGGTTGGAAGACAGAATGCTAGTGATATCTTTTGGTGCTTTCTGGTTACACTTAGCAAGGAATAGAACTAGGAGGTAAGTTGAGGCTGGTTTAGGCTAGTTTGTGGTAAAAACGAAAATAAAAGAAGAAAGAATCCAGAAAGGTGGAGCCTTTTGGGTTGAAAACTCAACTAGTTTTAGACTCTGAAAATGAAAATTTCCGATTCAGAAATGTTTTCTGCATTAAAGACCCATTAATGCAGAGTTCTGCCACAAAATATAAGTGTTGAGTTCCCTCCAAGCTGGCTTACCCCAATGTAGCTGCACTTATATTGAAAGAAGAGAAGGAATGGGGAGAAAAAAAATTTATCAGGTTGGAGAATTGTGATTATTAATTATGAATATGCAATATGTTTGGGCATTTTTCATGCAACTTAAATCAACTGGAAGCAAATAATCAGCAATTTTTTTCAAATTGCTCAGCTAAAGAAATCACAAGCCAGCCTTTAACTGTTTAAGACTGAAAAAAAACCCTCAGGTTTTGAAACTTGCATTGACAGGATAGCATGTGTGAAAACTATACCACTTCCTAGAAGATCTGGTACCAAAAGAAGAAAAACCAAGAAGCCAAAAAACAAACCATGGAGGATAATACAGTAAAAAGAACTCCCCTTAGGGCAAAGCCAGAGTCCACCTCACTCTCCCCCTTTTTCAGCACAATGATAAAATCATTTAATTATGAATTGACTTGTGGTTTGGGGGTAAGGGGACGATGGGGGGAATGGATAATTAGGGAGTTTGAGATGGTCATGTACACACTGCTATATTTAAAATGGACAACCAACAAGGGCCTATTATACAGCACATGGAACTCTACTCAATGTTATGTGGAAGCCTGGATGGAAGGGCAGTTTGGAGAAGAATGGATACACGCATATGTACGGTGGAGTCCCTTCAATCCTATCACATTGTTAATCAGCTCTACCCAAATACAGAAATAAAAAAATTTTTTTTTAATTGTTATTCTCAAATTGAAGATTGCAGTAAAGTCAAGAAAGTTCCCCACTTTGGGGCAGAAATTTCACAGTGCCTGCTTGCAGGGTTTACCATGGCTATTGACCAGTGATCCCATTCTTCCCTTTTCTAAACGAGAGATTTGCCTGTAGATTTTCTCTCTGCTCATGACTATAGCGTGTGCACAGGCCAGATAAATTGTCCCTGGATCATGAGAAACCACAGAATCTTAATGGAGAGGTCAGTGCAGCTACTGGAGATCTAGATTCAAGTTGGGTACAGTAACTGAATGGAATTTTAGGATGTTTCTCTGGAATGGGAGTGAATGTATTCAATGTGAGGAACAAAGGGTTTACAGACATAGCAGATATGGCAAAGACGAAAGATGTATTTGCCTCTTAAAAATTCATGCTCCCTTTCTGTGGTATAGAGTTGTTTCTGGGAGGCATGTGTGTGTCTGCATCTCCCAGCATCTTTCGCTTTCAGGTAGGGCTTTTACACTAGCTCTCATCAATGGGCTATGAGGAAAAATAATGACTGTTATTTCCAGGCTGAAATGTTTAAGAAGCAGGTATACCTTCTTCATTTTTTCTACTCCAGTCCACTAGCTGGATTTGAATGACTCCAGAGTCCTACACGGTGGGGCTACAAGGCAGAAGCAGTCTAAACCACCTTTTGGAAACATGGTTACTGAATACCAGCATTGGACTCTTGTGTGACCAAAGGAAAACAATTCTATTATGTTAAATCATGAGTTTCAAGGTTTATCTGAATCCTCTGCTACTCATACTAGATAATTACAATAGACACATAGTTCTAAAAATTATTTTGTGGCTATAGGAGCAAATATGTATTTATATGTCTCTCTCTGTATATTTCACATACATATGAATTTAAGGAGAAAGAAATAAAAAATTACTTAAATTTATACATTTAGATTTTAGAAAATGGTGCCTGACTAGCATGCAATTACTTTAGGGCAACCTAAATCTAGGAATTTACCAGTTTATCCTTTTAATTTAAATCCAAGAGGTTAAACACAAAAAAATGTGATAGGATTTAATAAGGCCGGCAATGTTTTAATATTGTATCCTTGGGGGCTTCCCTAGTGGCTCAGATGGTAAAGAATCCACCTGCAATGCAGGAGACCTAGGGTCAATTCCTGAGTTGGGAAGATCCCCTGGAGGAGGGCATGACAACCCACTCCAATATTCTTTCCTGGAGAATCCCCACAGACAAAGGAGCCTGGAAGGTTGCAGTCCGTGGGGTCACAAAGAGCCTGACATAACTGGGAAATTAAGCACAGCATAGCACATCCTTCACAGCATCCATACAGTGCTGGAGAGACAGTATTTTTTGAGTGTAAGATAAAGAAGACAAATGCTTTTATGGATTAGTGATAGGAATTAGTAAATCCGTACATCATGCAAGATGACTGCAGGGTCACTAGCTATTGTGGAGCTAGACCCCAGAACATTGCATCATTATAGTATTATAGAGTTAGTGATATCTTTGGGTTTCCCTGGTGGCTCAGATAATAAAGAATCTGCCTGAAATGCAGGAGACCCAGGTTCTATCCCTGGCTTCGGAAGATCCCCTGGAGGAGGGCATGGCAAACTGCTCCAGTATTCTTGCCTGGAGAATTCCACAGCCAGAGGAGCCTGGTGGGCTACAGTACATGCGGTCGCAAAGAGTCAGACACGGCTGAGCAACTAACACTTTCACTTTCACTTTATTCATGGCTCTTAAAAACAGCTTTTAGTTGGTGCTAAGTGACAAGCTCAAGTCTACAGCAGGGACAATATCAGGAAAAATATCAAATGTATGTCATGCCTGTCATTTGTCTATTTATTCTCAAATCCATTCCTTTCCACTACACTGCTCAGTTCTATATCACCAGGGGCTGACCCTGCAAACTACATGCAAGAAAAAGCTATTCATAAATGATACTTAATTTGTGAAATGACTTATTTTTATTAAATATGTACACTGTCAGACCTCTTCAGTGTCCTAAATTTATACACAGGGCAAAATTAGAAATTACCACATAATCACTTCTATTTTAAATGTTATTACAAGTATATAAAATTACTTTCATATGGGACAACTAAGTGTGTGAGACATTTCAGTGTCATTATCCAATCTTTTAATCTTTTTTCAGTACCCATACATTTTTAGTTTTGCTACCTTGGGAGCCCTACTTCACTTAATAAGAAAATTTTGTTCAAAAAAATTATTTACATTCAGGTTTTCACTGAAAAATTCCATTTAAGATTTCACCACTCCCTTCCCTGCAAATTTAATATTTAGTTTTCTTAACCAGTATATACAGCAGCATATAACATTATGATTTAAAGTTTTTTATAGAATAAACATTTTAATGTAAAAATAATCTTTAAAAATAGAACACATTCTTTTCAGTTTTACTCAGTATTTGGGTTTAAATGTCTGCATACTTTATTGATTTAAAAACAATAATTCAAAGCACAATGTATAGTGAAGGCCACGAGTACAAAGACTTCTCCATAAATTAAAAGCTTAAGCTATAGCTTTGAGTATTACAGTGGAAGACAGAGTAAGATAAATGATATTCCTCATACCTACATCACTAACTGGTTTGTTACCACCACAAGTTATGAACACGCTTGTGCCTAATTATACAACTTAACTTTTCTTAGATTCTCACTGATGTTCACTTCTTGGTGTTTTTCAAGTATGTGGACATCTAGACAACAGTTCCTCATATTCAATCCACTCCTTAAAAGTGAAGGTAATAGATCTCTATGGCAGAATTAAAACAGCCATAATCTGACAACTCACCAATATCTCTAAGAAATCCATACTAATATCACATGGATGGATTTTGCTCCACCTGGGAGCTTAGGAGCTAGCAGGCAGAATGAGTTACTTTTCAATACTTCTACAAGGAAATGATTGATTTGGAAATCTTGCATGTCATTATTATTAGCATTAATTATTGCTTGCAAATATCATTACCTGAAGCAGGTGCATTTAATGATCCTGTCTTAAAATACTTGACAGGGAAAATGGCAAAATACCACAGCTATTTTTACTTCTTGTTATTATGGCTTTGAAAACACAAAAACGTCTTCAGTTGAGGTTGTCACAAAATTGGTTTCTTCTCTACATCTGTACATAGAACACTGAGTAACTCATGAAGATTAAAAAAAAAAATAGTTTTACTGAAAAGCAGGCATTTTTGAAACTGGCACAAATGAAGGAATCTGAAAAAAATTACATTTGTATTTCTTTTTCAACAAGTGTGTCTTAAATACAACATTTTAGGAGTACTAACTATGCTTTTTTGCTGTAGCTATTAAAAATTTCATTCCTGAGATTTTTGGAGTCAAAATTTTTAAAGCAAGCACAGAGGAAAAGATGTTTTCACCAGATGGAAGGGTGAACTGTAGATCAACACTTCAGCCAGTTATTTTTTGTCATTTTTCCATGCATTAGCTTTTTCATTTGGGATATATTCATACAATAATTTACTCCTTACCTACTGGGCCCTAAATATGCCATGTTCTCAAAGAGCTGAAATAGTCAGCTGAAAGATGGTGCATAAGTAAAAGTTATTGTTACTAAATATTTGCCATTGTAGGTAGCTTCCTTCTTTTACACTGTGAACATAGAGACAAAATGAGCTTTTTACATCTGCTTTGAGTTAAATAAGAATTCAAGTATCTCTTTTAAAATAAAGTTCTGAAGAAATTAACATTTATGAATCACAAATTTAAATATATCTTCTGAAAGGCAGAATATTCCTGGAATATCCCTTGTTTAGACTATAAAGATCAAAACCTAGATTTGGTCTATGTCATATTTTTGATAGTTCCTCATTTTTTAAAGTCTATATACTTAACTAATCATTTAGAGAAAATGAACACCACATGCATGAAAGGAAGGCTTAAAACAGTAACATTTCACTTAAAAAGCTATATTCAGCAGAAGATGGAGTATGTCATTTGTGCTTATTTTCAGTTAAAGCTGACATATAAGATGTTCACTGCATTTTCGTGTGAAATGGGGTTGTGTCATAATCTTGAAAATGAATTCCCTTAGAAGTTGTGATCTTCATAATAGCACCATTCAAAGCATCATCCTCGATGAGTGTTATTAATCCATTGGCAATCATCGAAGGGCTAAATATAAAGGGAAAATTAATATTTTAAAATTAAAGAATAAGGCATAACTGTCACATCACTTTGAGTTATTTTTGAAGTATCTAATACCTTTAACAAATAATTGGGAAATGTATGTTATGCAGCACTGCTATCTGAATTTTTAGTTCAATGAGATATTCGCTGAATTATAAATTTGCAGTAGATGTCCACACCTAAACTTCTGTTATTTTGATAGGAAGGATTCATAAATTTATCCTTATTATTTACATTGAGTAAATGATTATTTTCCCACCTTTAGGCTATCAGCAGACTTTAGACCTATCAGAAAAATTCTTAGAGTAGAAATTGAAAGAATTGTCAGTTTAGTTATTCAGTCGTGTCTGACTCTTTGCCATCCCATGGACTGCAGAATGCCAGGCCTCCCTGTCCATCACCAACTCCCAGAGCCTACTCAAACTCATGTTCATCAATTCAGTGATTCCATCCAACCATCTCATCCTCTGTCATCCCCTTCTCCTCCTGCCTTCAATCTTTCCCAGCATCAGGGTCTTTTCCAATGAGTCAGTTCTTCGCATCAGGTGGCCAAAGTATTGGAGTTTCAGCTTCAGCATCAGTCCTTCCAATGACTATTCAGGACTGATTTCCTTTAAGATAGACTGGTTGGATCTCCTTGCAGTCCAAGGGACTCTCAAGAGTCTTCTCCAATACCACAGTTCAAAAGCATCAGTTCTTCAGTGCTCAGCTTTCTTTATAATCCAAGTCTCACATCCATACATGACTACTGGAAAAACCATAGCCTTGACTAGACGGACCTTTGTTGGCAAAGTAATGTCTCTGCTTTTTAATATGCTGTCTAGGTTGATCAGAGTTCTTCTTCCAAGGAGCAAGTGTCTTTTAATTTCATGGCTGAAGTTACCAATTGCAGTGATTTTGGAGCCCAAGAAAATAAAGTCTCTCACTGTTTCCATTGTTTCTCCATCTATTTGCCATGAAGTGATGAGACTGGATGCCACGATGTTAGTTTTCTGAATGTTGAGTTTTAAACCAACTTTTTCACTCTCCTCTCTCACTTTTATCAAGAGGCTTTTTAGTTCTTCACTTTCTGCCATAAGGTTAGTGTCATCGCATATCTGAGGTTATTGATGTTTCTACCAGCAATCTTCATTCCAGCTTGTGCTTCTTCCAGCCCAGCATTTCTCATGATGTACTCTGCATATAAGTTAAATAAGCAGGGTGACAATATACAGCCTTAACATACTCCTTTCCTGATTTGGAACCAGTCTGTTGTTCCATGTCCAGTTCTAACTGTTGCTTCTTGACCTGCGTACTGATTTCTCAGGAGGCAGAATTGTAGGAGAAAGAATTTTAGAAAGAGCAAGAATTGTAGCCAACATTTATTGAATGTCTATTATTTATCTGCTGCTGTTTTAAGTACCTTCCACTTATCAACTTGTTTGTAGACTTTTCAAAGTCCTGTAAGCTTGTTTTACTATCACTCCCATTCTACATGTGAGAAAACTGAGGTACCCCGACATTGACGGATAAATTTGTGGTCGGTGGTGGAGTCAGGATTTGATACCAATGACTCCATCCTGTGAAATGTCAACTGCTCTAACTCAGACATGGTTAGGAAAGTGGATGAAGTTAGGGGCCACATGAAATGTCACGAAGGGTATATTTAAACATTGCTTGGAATTTAGGCAGATAAGGTATCACTTCTTCGAAAGACAATTAAACATCACCTTTAAAAAAGTACTTTCTTATGGCTGAAGGTATTAATAATGCATTCTCTACATCTAAAAACAAAATTCATGATCTATAAATAGAGACTATTCAGAAACCCAGAAAAAAAGTTTTTTGCAGAGATTTGCCAAACTAAAACTTTGAAGCTTGCGTGAGTTTCTCAGATGTAAAATCTAAGGAGATGGATGGAATTGGAGCCGATTATACAGAGTGAAGTAAGCCAGAAAGAAAAACACCAATACAGTATACTAACGCATATATATGGAATTTAGAAAGATGGTGATGAAGACCCTGTATGCGAGACTACAAAAGAGACTCAGATCTGTAGAGTGAACTTTTGGACTCTGGGGGAGAGGGAGAGGATGGGATGAGATGGGAGAATGGCATTGAAACATGTATACTATCATGTAAGAAACGAATCGCCAGTCTATGTCCGATGCAGGATGCAGGATGCTTGGGGCTGGTGCATGGGGAGGACTCAGAGAGATGTTATGGGGTGGGAGGTGGGAGGGGATTCATGTTTGGGAACGCATGTACACTCGTAGTGAATTCATGTCAATGTTTGGCAAAACCAATACAGTATTGTAAGGTAAACTGAAGTTAAAATAAAAAAAAAAAGAAAGAAAGTTAAAAGACCTAAAAAAAAAAATCAGTAATATTTGCTTTCTATGGTCAAATATAAAGTTCTCTGATATTCGAAGGGAAAAGGCAGAAGCAGTATGAATTAGAGCACAATGATTCCTAATATTAAAATAAATCATTGTTATTTAAAAAAAAAAACCTAATTTCTTCTCTTTTGATTGCTTATGTCTAGATAGCCCTTTGCTTTGTCATATTAAAGGAAGATAGGTATAGATTTACTTACTCCAAAATTCCATAGTATTTCATCATATCCTTGATAGGACCCATGTATTCTATATATTTCCCCATGTTTTCTTCATTTTCAATGGATTTGAGGATGGGTGTATCAACAAAGCCTGGGCAAATTGCATTCAGTCTCACACCACTGTTCATGAGATTAGCAGCCATCTGTCAATTGGAAGTAGAAGGTTGGAGGTTTCAGGAGTTTCGTAAATGTATCATGTAGGGTAAACTGATAATTAAAGCTAGTTAAAAGACTCTGATGTGAAAATCACTAAATAGCTATCCTTCTAGCTCTATAAAGATGGCTATGGTAAGGCTGACTGATGGCAGAAAGTAAAGGAATACAAAACTAAAGTGGTAAACTAATTCCCAAAAGCCTCACTTGATTACTTTCTAAAAAATTCAGTACTGGGCACTTCTGAAAAAGACTTGATTATCTAAAGTACTCTTACCTATTGAACATTGCAGGAAGCTGAAGGTAAGAGGCTAAGGCTTAGGTGGAAAGATGTATATGTATTACTGAGCCCCTTCACTGTCCACCTGAAACTACCACAATGTTGCTAATCAGCTATACCCCACCACACACATAAAAAGTTTAAAATAAAATAAAATAAGAAGCTAAGGCTTTAGAATTGATATCCCAAGTTTTCTTTACAATGGGTTGTATTAAAGTATTCTTACTTGCTTAAAAATACTTTTAGTGGAAAATTTTAGGACTTTGATTATTCTAAAGACATTTAGTAATTGGCACTATCTGGAAGACAATTTTAAGTATTTTCAGACTAACATCTTTTGGCTTAATTTTCAACCTATAGATTTTATCTGAACTATTTGTAAAACAAAATGTAAGTCAATTGTTTGTAGATTCCTTTTTCCTCCTTGCTAAAATTTACTCATAAGACCTCAAATCAATACTCATAGTGCTTTCAAGTTTATCTGTGGACAAACACAGAGTAATAAGAAATTTGAGTTGCCTGATGTGGACTAAGGTCAAACAAAACGATGCTCTGCTTTTTGGTTTCAGATCCTCTACCATAAACACACATCCTTTGCAGGGTACTTGCCCAGGTTTTTCTCATCTTTGTGCTTTTTGTTGGTGATTTTACTATTTGAAATGTCCTCAAGGCAGAGTGCTGAAGTGCTGTCTAGTATTTCTAAGTGCAAGAAAGCTGCAAGGTGCCTTATGGGAGAAAATACATACATTAGAGGAGCTTCCTTCAGCTGTGAGGTATAAATGCTATTCACCATGCTATTAATAATGCAATACATATTACACACAATACATATTAAATAAGGTGTCTTTAAACAGAAATATACTTACAACTATGCTATGTGTGGATTGGTTGAACAAGACATTGTGACAAGTTCCTTGCAGGAACTTAATCCCAAATTGCCCTTAAAAGCAATAGTTCAGTATTCTCTAATTCAGTGTTTGCAAGTGATTTTACAGAACATAACTAATGAATAATGAGCATCAACTGTGCAAGTTCCAGTCTTGTGAGTGTAAAGGCAACATTTCTGGTCTTTGCTTTGATTTACTTTGCTTCCCTGGTGGCTCAGCAGTAAAGGATCCACCCGCTACGCAGGAGCTGTAGAGACATGGGCTTGAGCCCTGGGTCAGGAAGATCCCCTGGAGGAGGGCACGGCAACCCACTCCAGTATTCTTGTCTGGAGAATCCCATGGACAGAGGAGCCTGGCGGGCGGCAGTCCATGGGGTTGCAAAGTCTGACACCAGCGAAGCAACTTAGTGTGCACGCATGATTGCACTTTGCTTTGTGATAGTGTTATGTGTTCATTAAAAGTTGACTTAAAGATTAAGACTTTGCAAGTTAAAATTTTCAATCAGTTTCAATTACGAGTGTGACAGCTGCTCATCTTCCTTTTTGACTGAACATTTACCATTCACCCTCTGCTTTCTCTATGCCTATCATTTCTTGCTATTAACAATTTCCTCGTCATCAGGCCCCTCTCTCCATCTCAACTAGACTAACTACTGCAGAGGTCTCTCAACTGCTCTTTTGTCTTCTACTTTTGTCCTCTCTCATACATTTTCTTTGTTTGTCTTTGGCAGCACCACATGGCCTGAGAGATCTTAGTTCCCTGACCAGGGATTGAACCCTCAGCCCTGGCAGTGAGAGTGCAGAGTCATAACCACGGGATCACCTGGGATTTCCCACACATTGTCTAAAGACCGAATGATGGCTATACTTAGAATAAAGTCCAAGTTCATGACCTTGACCCATAAGTCACCTTTGGTCTAGTTTTGTTTACACCTCCAATCAATCATCCTTCTACTTTACCCTTGTTCATCAGGCTCCACTTAAGCTGTACTTTTTTTTCAGTTATTATATTAAGGTACATCATACTATCAACACACGTGGTCAGTTACGGCTAAAATATTTTTCTAAGCTCCACACACATTTACCCTAGATCTCTATGGAGACAGAATCCTTGACAATGCTACCAGGTAAAAGCTAGCCTCACCCCTTCCTCCATCCTCCAGGCTCTGACTCATTTTTACCATATTGTCAAGGTAAGTTAATGCCTTGAGCATTTAAGGAAGTCTATAGTTAATGATTTTTTAATTTGGAGTCAATTTCAAAAATAAAGGCTATCTTTTTGTTTTTTTTAATCCTTAAAGATTTTTTCAGTGACCTGTGTTAAGAATCTACTTCATGTTAAAACAATCTAGTCTATGCTGCTGCTGCTGCTTCTAAGTTGCGTCAGTCATGCCCGACTCTGTGCGACCCCATAGACGGCAGCCCAGCAGGCTCTGCTGTCCCTGGGATTCTCCAGGCAAGAACACTGGAGTGGGTTGCCATTTCCTTCTCCAATGCATGAAAGGGAAAAGTGAAAGTGAAGTCGCTCAGTCGTGTCTGACTCTTTGTGACCCCATGGACTGAAGCCTACCAGGCTCCTCCATCCATAGGATTTTCCAGGCAAGAGCACTGAAGCGGGTTGCCATTGCCTTCTATAGTTGGTTCTTTATGTTACCCGGAAACTATTTTTAATAACAAATAAGGATGAGATGGTTAGCTAGTATCACCAACTCAAAGGACATTAATTTCAGCAAACTCTGAGAAATAGTGAAAGGCCAAGGAAGTCTGGCATGCTGCACTCCATGGGATCACAGAGAGTCAGACATGACTTAGTGACTGAACAACTTTGAAGTATAATTTATTTTTCTATCTTTAATCTAAATGTATCAAAAAAATTTTAAAGCAAATTTTGGATTTTTTTTTCATAAAAATGTAAAACATACAATGCACTCTACCTGCATTGTTTACTTTTCTGCTTTTTTTTTTTTGATCATACCATGCAGCATGTGTGATCTCAGTTCCTTGACCAAAGATTGAACTCATGCCCCCTGCATTAGAAGCGAGGAATTTCAACAACTGGACCACCAGGGAAGTCCCTAAATGTACTGAATTTTAACTCTGTTCCCCTTTACCTATAAAGTAAGCTATATAATAGCTCATCTGTCACATCTGCCCAGAAAGAGAAAGAGAGATATTGTGGCTGTGTTCTCACCGCTGCCGAGCGTGTGAATCCAACTATGCCATGTTTTGAAGCACAATAAACAGGCTGCTGTGCAACAGGCATGAGCCCTGAAACAGACAAATAAAAACCAAAACAATTTTATTCAAAAAAAGCAGACAAACTCCAACAATTGCTATGAAAATAAATAAGCTGTGCATGTTCCATTTTAAGATTAATCTTAGAAAATACTCTAAAGTCATCACTGGACAACTTTGTAAAACTCACTAGTCCTAGCATCATATATTTCTAGCATGACCTCTGCTCTATTGTTCTGAATTTACAGTTGGTAAGTTACAGCCTAGGGATACAGGCAAGGGTGATATAAAAGTTTATCTGCCTCCTTGACAAAGTCAAGAAAAGTTGACCTTATCTAAAAACACCAAAAGAATCATCTTGAAATCCAGTAAGTTATTATTAATTTTCAGTTTTTAAGCCTGGATTTTAAAAAGTGTATATTTTACATTTTTAAAGGCTGAAGGAATTTAGATAGCTTAAGCAGGATTTGGAGGGTTTTATTTGTCTTCAATTTAGGTTGGTCAGCATTTCTCTGCCCTGCCCTGAAAGATGCCTCTAAGTGTTGAAGAAAATTAAAAATTAACTTCTTTTGATTCTGAGGTAGCAGATGCCTATATCTTCTCATTCCATGACTTAGGAAAAGAAAACCAGAAACAAAAATGTTTGATCCTATTTTATTTCCTTTCATAATTACATACGAAACAACAGAATTCAAGCAGTTTTACAATTGGCTTAATTTTCCATCGACATGCAATAGTAACTCTTCAAATATATGATTAAATTCACAGTCCAGGAAAAGGTAGTATTGTAGCATATATAGTATCTTTTCTTGCCTACTTCCCAGCCCAACAGCACCTCCCACCCAAAGAAACGAATCAAGAAAAATAAACTTTACTGTAGATATTTGTACTATCAAGCTTATTTTTTAATATATTTTTTTTTTCTGTTTAATGGGAGTATAGCCAATTAACAATGTTGTGATAGTTTCAGGAGAACAGTGAAGGGTCTCAGCCATACATATACATGTATCCATTCTTCCCCAAACTCCCCTGGATGGGAGGGGTTTTGGGGGTAGACAGTAGGTCCTTGTTGGTTATCCATTTCAAATATAGCAGTATGTACATGTCCATCGCAAATTCCCTAACTATCCCTTCTCCCATCCTTCCCCCGACCAACTGTAAGTTCGTGCTCTATGTCTGTGAGCCTGTTTCTGTTTTGTAAGTAAGTTCACTTTTATTTCTCCTAATTGTCAATTCTCTATCTCAATCAACGGTGAAACTTTTATTTACAGCCGTTTTTCCATCTTGGCTTTTAACTTCCTGAGTTAACGTGCTCTATCATTTTTAAAATTTGTGCCTTCTCCAAATCAGGAAGCAGCAATCCCTGATTACTATAATGTTATTACTATCAAATATCATGCTAATACTACTAAATGATTCTGCTGAGATGTGCTCACCTCCACCCAGCTAACTAGTCCCAGAACACTATGGAAGGATCGTGAGCTGGTTATGCCAAAGTTCAGTGAGCCTTAACCACTTCCTGGGTGCCTGCCAGGTCTCAATTTATGAAGTATGTTTGCTCAAGAGCAGTTTAAATCCCTGGGATGGTAGATCACACAGAGTGCATCCACCCAGTGATCTCAAAGCATGGAACATGTGGTTCTCCTTTTCATTTTGTTTTTGTTCAGTAACATGTGCAAGTTAATTAAGGTCTTCAGTGTCAGTCAACAAGAAAGAATTAATGATTCTTTCACAGATGTATTAGATACCCAGGTGTATTAAGAGATCAAGATAAAGCAAATAAACAGGTACGGTCAGACACTGCTGCTTCTTGTTCTTATAAGTTAGTTACTGTTCTACCGTCTCCTTCAATGTTTATGAGGCCAAGGCAATGGTTGCAGGTGGTGCTCACAGACAGCAGGAAATGCAGTGAACCTGAATCAGAGATGAGCTGGTTGACAGCACAAAACCCAGAAGGACACTGTTCACAGACGCTGTCAAAGATGAAGGTGGAATGAAGTTCTGTTACATATGTGGGAGCAATGAACTTCTGAACCCAAACTCGTTCAAAGTGTCACAGCAGAGAAGGAGATCTAATATTGTTGTGTTGCTTCTAGGAAGCAAGCTGCAAGCGCACTTTCCTTTAAAGGTATATTGGAGATGCAATCAGAATTTGTCTGCATCGTTCAAGTGGCGCTTGGTCTTGTAACTCTCCTAGCATTCCAGTGATATTTTCACTGTGATCCTGCAAAATGTTTCCTCTTGCTCTGCTTTCACTTTCTGGTATTAGATCAAAGGCTGCATAAATCCTTTTCAGACATTCAAAAACCAAACATCCTTTTAAGATATTTTTACAGCTTGGTGGTATAACTGGCATAAAATAAACTGGCACATATTTAAAGTGTGTGGTTTGATAAGTTTTGACATACATCGACACTCACGAAACCATGACCACAATCAAGATACGAACACAAACATCCCCCAAAAGTTTCCTTGTGCGTACTCTGTCATCCCTTCCTTCTGCCTTTCCCTCCCCTCTAACCAGCCACTGATCTGTTCTGTGTCACTATATTAGTTTGCCTCTTTTAGAAGTTTATATAAATATAAGCACACAACGTAAACTTTTCTATCTGGATTCTTTCAGGATAATTCTTATGGGATTCATCCCATGTTGTAATGTCTATCAATAGTTAATTTCTATTTCTTTTTCTGAATAGTATTACACTGTAAGGATATACCTATCAATTGCATATACCTTGCTCTTTTGATAGATATATTCAGTTTGGAGGATGATGAAAGAAAATTCCATTTTTCAATTATTTTATTTAGGCAAGTTGTAGTTAATTTAGTTAAATAGTTTTTCTTTATCTCCCCACTACATGCAGATTTTAACTATTGCTTTTTACATTTTGAACAGCTAAAGATCCTACAGAATTTTGTCTCCAGCTTGCCAACTGACTTTCAATGTAGACATTTGCTCTTTCTCCCTAAGTTTGCTGCTTTGGAAAGGAAGGCTAAAGGGAGAGAGAAAAGTGTTTTTTTGTTTTTTTTTTGCCAATGACTGTAACTGAGGTTGAAATGTTTCAGAAATCCAACATTTTCTCTTGGATCTCACGATCCAAGTATAAACATTATTTCTGTTGCAATCAATTTCAGTGTTGGTTAGCCATACTCTGTTACTGACCTTAGACTCACAGTACTAGCATATACTTATATATGGTTTCCACATGCTTCAGATAAAAATCTGTGCTGAGGCTAGAAATAAGGGTCAGCACAGAGAATTGTTCAGGGTGTGTCCAATATGACTCTGGGATCACCACTCACATGGTAGTTTGTAGAAATTGTGCCCCACAGAGTTCCTGCAGTTTATAACCTGCACAACCATACATGGAAGCCCTCTGTGGTAGAGGAGGATGAACCAGTGGAGGTAGGAAGAAAACAAGTTAAGCATCGTGTCATAGAAATTAAAGATGGAAATATTTTAAGAAGCTTACACTGGTTACTTTTATCAAGTGCAGAATCAAAAGAGAAGCACTTTTCTTTGAGATATTAACAAGTCTCAAAATCTCTCATCTAAAAATGTAGCTGTCACCCAAAAGTAAATAAAAATAAAAAAACTGGTGCCAAAAAATCCATGATGAACAACAAAAAAAATCAAACTTAAAAAAATAAATAAAAATAGTAGCCCTCTTGGTTTCACCTCTTTCTCCAGCTACCTCTGCATAGCTCCATAGTTCACCCTAATCAGGCTTTCATCTGACCAGTCCAGTCAAACAGATCTTGTGGAGGTTGCCAGTGACCTATGTCTGCTAAGGCTAAGCCTTCATCTTGCTGCACACTTTCCTCAGCAGCAACTGACACAGTGAATTAAGCTCTCCTTGAAATACTTGCCTCCTTTGACTGGTGTCCTTCACCTGACGCTTGCTGGCAGCTCCTCCTCCTCCTCAACCAGACCCAGGAAGAGGCTGGAGGACCCAAGAGCTGACCTTGGCCCTCTCTGCGTTTTTAGATAATTTTATTTATTTATTTATCTTTGGCTGTCCTGGGTCTTCCTTGCTGCGTGGGCTTTCTCTAGACGCAGAGAGTGGGAGCTATCATCTAGTGCACAGGCTTCTCACTGCAGTATCTCCTCTTGTTGCAGAACATTGGATCTAGGTGCGTGAGCTCTGCGGTTGCAGCTCCTGGGCTCTAGGGCATGGCTCAAAAGTTGTGGTGCACAGCTTAGTCGCTCCAAGGCATGTGGGATTCTTCCTAGACCAGAGGTCAAACCCGTGTGCCCTGCATTGGCAGGAAGATGCTTTACCACTCACTGAGCCACCAAAGACGTCCCCTCTCTTTCCGTGCACATTCTTTCCCTATGTGACTTTATCCAATCTTGTGGATGCAATTCATCCTCTCAATGTCTCTTTCATTCTCTCCCTTTCACATAAACACACATGATTTTTAAATTTAAATTCCACATTTCCAGCCAGGATCTCTTCCTCTGTCTCGAGACTTCCCATTAGTTTTCTTCCCTTAAAACACAGTGTGTGCTAATTCAAAAGCTTTTATAGGAGTGAATTCATTTTAGAAATATGTGTTTGGTACCAATTAGGTGCCAAATAGAATGAAAACATGTTTTAAATTGTTAGTTAAAAATGTATAAAACCAAGGGGAGGATCACCATTTGACCAGAATGTCATCTCTTATATTATTTAACCATTTAAAAATGTCTTTTTAATTGAATTTGTTGAGAGGAATTACAGGAGTTTGGATCTGGGTGCCAGACTAGCTGATCTCAAATCCTGAATCCACCACAGTGAGTTCTACCTTTGGAGGGGTTACTTCTGGATACCGTGGTGTTTTCCTTGTGTGAACTTGAGGAGTAATAGTAGCTATTGTGAGTTTAACTGAGCTAATTTACACAAAATACTTAAAACTGTGCATACCACATAATTAGCTCTACCTATCATTTGCTGTTATTTTTCTATAAATGCAAATTAAATGTTTTTCTTAAGATGAAACATCTCAAAGTCTTGCTTTATTAATTAGTTTACCTGTTTATCCACAGTGTACCTTTTTATGAAAATGTATCTTTTACACTAAAAATGCCACAAATCTGCTACAGCATCCTAACTCGATTTGGTTTCTGACCCTTGGCCAACTGTGGACTGTTGCTAATCCCAATTCAAAAGTCTTTACAGAGTGCCTTCATGTAAGAACTATGTATTCAGTAACTTTAAATACAAAGGATAATGAAGTGGTATTTAAAATATGCTCTGTTGAAATGTGTAAACCAAACCGGAGGGCCCCTTGTGCAGGGGTAGGGTAGAACTTTGATATTCCACCAGCCAGATGACCCATATGACTTCACAGGGAATTCTGCCAGTATAATGACTGCAGGCAAAGTTGCTGGAATGAATTTAGATATTTTAAAATCTTGCAAATTAATTCCCATATGCACAGAGAGATTCTTTTGTCTTCATGTTAAAGGATTTAAGAATAACAAAACAAGGATTGTGACCAGGAGAGAACAGTCTCTAAAGAAATGTCATTTTGTTGGACGTTGTGGGGAATCCTCAACTGTGCTTAAAAATAGATGCCTTAAATTATAAAAAAAAGTTAGGAAGTAACTTTCAATGCTTATTTATTCTAGGCCCAGCACTTTGCGAGTTACTTAAAGAATTGCAAAATGGCTCTCTCCAAAATAGAACATGTCTAATTAGTAGCAGGTATATGTCTGTCATAACTGAGATTAAGAAAAATAATATCAACAGAGCGAGACATTCTACCCATGAAACAGAGAAATATTTTCTACAACCACGCAGGATAATAACACAAAATGATACAAATTGATGGAATAACTATCAAAAACCATTTCAATACTTGAAAATTAAACATGCAATTAAAGAAAGTCATTCAGAAAGATAAAATATCATTTCCATTTCCACATTAGTTCTACCTTTAACATTCTTTCTATCCATATTTACAAAAGATAGCTTCAATATCTACATTTCACTGAGAGTAAAAAGCTCAAAAAGTTTTGGCGCAAAAAACTGAAATATGCTCAGATGGCAATTTTACTGAAGCCGTGAACATACTTGCTTTTAAGTGGATAGAAACCATGTAAAATAAACTATACAGAAGTGTTAAAGAAATTCGACTTAGGAAAGTAAATTGAGAGTCTAAACATACTGATTTCTTTGCATGATAAACTTGGGCTCAGCAGCTGTGCCCCAAAGCAGGAGTTAGAACTCTTCACATTTTCTACCCATCTCACATTGTCTACCTATCTCTCTGCGTTTGACCACCACTTCTCTAATAGAAGGGGAAAAGAGAACTAGTGAGAATGCATTTATCTGTGTTTACGCAGAAAGTTAACTGAAGTAACTGGTGGATGTCTTCATTATATGATCTTTCACACAGTAGAATACCTTATCTGATGCTGCTCTTCCCCCACTCAGTCTCATGCCTGCCATTAACAAATTATGCTTTGAAATGTGCCATGACGTAAAAAGTGGTATAAATTTTCACAAAACGACTACATCTTCATAATAAAAATCTTTCCGAAAGGTAACTTCAGTAGCACTTTCCAGGGATTGTTAATTCTCAGAAGGTTGCCCCTAATATCCCATCAAAATACCCCTTCCTAAAAGTTCAGTTATTGCCTATGCTGGGTTTAGAGGAAACCAAGATGAGCTCTTTCAGCCACCCAAAGAATGTCCCTGTGCAAACTTTAGGGGTCTGCTCCTCAAAGTTGGGGCCACGGACTGGCATCATAATTGCAGGACCCACCCCAGAGTAGAATTTACCTCTAAACAAAGGTGATATCTCTCACACTGAATTCTGAAAGACTACTCATTTCCTTAACAGTCTTCCCCACCCCCAACACGGCTAGGAAATGCTAAATTTTTTATCCAATTCTCAAAGGCCAAAAATATTTGACCTTTCCTACTGACTCATTCTAGTGTGTGTCTTCTTAATAATTTTAAGTCATAAGACAGCAAAATGGCACCACGAAAACGTTCTTTGGTACTAAAGGAGGGAGGTGGCTCTTGGGACCAATGAAGATCCAGATAATGCAGAGTCATCCATTGTACAAGATACACTAAGTCACTGTTGTTCAGTCTCTAAGTCATGTCCAATTCTGCGATCCCATGGACTGCAGCATGCCAAGCTTCTCTGTCCTTCACTGTCTCCCTAAGTTTGCTCAAACTCATGTCCATTGCTTTCTTAACTAATTCTCACCACTTTACCCAAGTTATGCAACTTGTTCAAGATGAGTTGTTCAACTATAAATCGGAGATAATTAAACAGACTTCTATTGTACGGAACTGTGAAAGTTAAATGTGATATCATACAGCCAATGGTTTATCACAATGCCTGGAACTTGGCATTTGCTAAATATGTTAGTCCCCCTTCTTTAAAGCAAGAAGAGTTACAGGGGGTTGTACCATGTGATAACCTGAAATTTCTGGTCTGTTGTGACACTGCAGCCCAAATGCTTCTCTTCAGGCCACATGAGTCTTAAAGACTTTCACCGCTTATTATGTTTCTGCTTCGTCTATGCCATGATAACTAATGGGTTGGCCAAAAAAAGTTTACTTGGGTTTTCCATAAGATGTAACAGAAAAACCCAAATGAACATTTTTGGCCAACCCAGTATTTAGTGCTGCATACTTACAAGAGACACTGACATATAGCTCCTGGGGTAGAAAGTTTGTTTTCATACCCCAATTCCTTTCTGTAGATGTTCAACGTTTGGTTAACTTGAATGCGTTATTTAAAGTGATAACCTTAGCACTTTTACTGTAACACAACAACTTATATTGTTCTAGATATGACATAGCTCAAATGAGTATGTCACTGGGCTGGTATCCAACTACAAAAAATTCTAGGATATCCAAATATTTTCACAGGACTCTTAATGTTTTCAATTCAGTGATATGACCTACAAAATGCCACTGAATGCCTTGTTTCTGAAGCACATAGATCACTTGCAGCAAACACCAATTCCACAGTAGCTGAGCAGCTGGGAGCAAGTTTGGTGGGTAGACTCCTTTTCCTATGACGACTTCTCCTCTTTTCCCACTATTTGAGTAACTAAGTATAAAGAAGCATATTGGATGTCTTGGGCTTCCCAGATGGCTCATTAGTGAAGACCCACCTCCCAATGCAGGAGGCGTGAGTTTGATGCCTGGGTTGGGAAGATCCTCTGGAGGAGGAAATGGCAACCCACTCCAGTATTCTTGCCTGGAGAATCCCATGGACAGAGGAGCCTGGCGGGCTACAGTCCACGGGGTCACAAAGAGTCAGACAGAACTGAGCATTCACGCACACATATATGGGATGTCTTATGGGAGCAGAGCTGTTTGATTATCTGCATTAAACCAGATTTTGCTTTTCTCTATTGTTCAACTTTTTCTTGCTTAATAATTAAGGATGAATGTGGCAAACTGAGTGCAGGTTTATATATTACATTTATAGACAAAAGCTCATACAGAAGAGTCTATGTGGTTAACAGAGGCTGGAACAACTTCCCTGGCTCCAGACTGGAGACACCCTTCCCTCAACACAGCAAAGAATCACTCTCTATTGTAACTACTCCTCTGTTTGTTAAACTTATTAATTGCATCTGATACTCTGTCTGCGTCAGTGGTCATTACTCATTAACTCCTCTGCCCAAACCAGTGTGTCAACTTGAGGTTTTACTATGACACTAAATGATTCCATTGGATCTGGGCACGAGATCATGGGATGGACTCTGGTTAGACTGAATAGTACCCATTATTCCTTCAACAGAGAGAGCAGTAGGGAAAAGAGGAATGGTCTAGAGGGAAGGAACATCCGGAAAACACGGGAAGCAAGCACTAGAACTACTTTTCCTATGAGTTCATTTGTCAGTTATATCTCATATAAGCTGAGAAGTAAAAACAAACAAACAAACAAAACTTTGGTAATTCCCAAAGACTTTTTTGGTCATTTGGCGTCTGCCATCATGCTCTGACTTCAAGGGTACAAAATTTTTGATATTATTTCTGAGGAAAGTGTGAAGATGTGAGACATCCACAATTTATTTTCTGCTATACTATTACAAAATCTTGTATGTTTATCAAACTGATTTCATTAAGGGAAGATCAGAGGCTCATAATGAGTGGATAAAACACAAAACAGTACATTTTAATATTCTTTCTGAGATGAGAGAACCTCAGTGTCAAAGCCAAGGGTCGGAGAAGGGCTAGCAGGGGTTGCCCAGATGGGCCAGAGGCAACAAGGAAATGGTGTTAGATGTTGCAGGTATGGAGGATGGGCATTATGAAGGTACCCAGTCAAGTGTACTGGACAGAGATGAACTAACGAACCATCATCAGTGGAATTACCCTGCCTATCGGGAGGAATATCAGAGGGAGAATCATTTTGGATTGCTCTGATTTTCACTAGATTGTAAGAGTGTCAGAAAGTAACTCAAAAGCCAGAATGGTCTCCTCATTGAATTTCTATCCATTCATTGCTTTGTCTACACGACTAGCAAAAGATTCACGCATGGTTCCCAATATTAACTCTGGGATAATGAAGAAGAGCTAATTAACACTCAGGATGGGAAGTGTGACAAACCAAGCTCTTAGCCAAGAAAGGGGAGTGGACATCTAAGGTGAGTGGACATCTAAATTGCTCTCCTGTTTGGCATGTTTTGACTTGTGACATTGGTAATCTCCCCACATGGTTCCAGGGCTTCACTCTGTGTGTGTCAAACCGGGCAAAAGCTTAAGCTTTCACTGAAGGTTGAGTAAGTAGTCCTGAGATTAAAATAGTGCCCAGGAGTCCTGAATATACTGGAACATCACACTGGCTTAATTAAGTTACAGGACTTCAGTTTCTCTTTCTTTATAGTTAGGCTAAGATAGACATGGAAACAGACACAGATTTAACAAACTCATCGACAGAAGAGATAGAAAATCTTGTGGTTAAGGCATAGGGGATCTCCTATCAGGCTGCTGTTATGAGAATCCCAACTCCCCAGCTTCCTTGCATGTAAGGTTGTGCAAGATACTTATTACTCTCTCCAGACTAGGCTCCCTTATCTTCAAGGTGGATATTATAGAAACTACTGCACAGTGCTGTTGAGAGAATTAAATGAGATAAGGACTTCCCTGGTGGCTTAGTCGGTAGAGAATCCACCTGCAATGTGGGAGACCTAGGTTCGATCCCTGAGTTGGGAAGATCCCCTGGAGAAGGGCATGGTAACCCACTCCAGTAGGCTTGCCTGGAGAATCCCCATGGACAAAGGAGCCTGGTGGGCTACCATCCATGAAGTCACAAAGAGTCGGACATGACTGAGTGACTAAGCACAGCACAAGGTGTCCAGAGCATTTAAGAGTATCCTGTGAATGGTGAGTGCTCAGTTAAAGTTAATTGCTGTTATATGTTTAAATAATTTCATTGGATACGAGGCAGTACTACATTGCATTTCTCTATTCATGCTCTTGGGGGAAATTGAGCCTCTTCTGCTATAGAATCTCTCCCAGAGAATCCTATATTGATTCAACACTGAGGGCTTCTAGTCCTCTTGAGACTGAAATCAGTGCCTCCAATGATATAAGGTCAAGGGTCTCCCACTATATGGCATTCATGGTTCTCCAAGTGTTATGAGACCTCTTAACTTTAAGAGGGAATTCATGGAATTACCTTTTGATTGCCGCCATAGGTTCCTTTCCACATTTATATTTTAATAAACTACTAAACATTTTTCTTAATTCTCCAATCATTTATATATTTTTCTTAGGATTTTATTTCAAAGGTCTATAGATTTAGCCTTGACAATTTCCCCTTAGGATTCTAGTCTCTGAGAATTTAAACTTCAGCCCTCTCTAGGATCAAATATATCTTTTAAGTATTTCCCATGCTTTCACCTTTTTCTTGGACTTGAAATATTATAATTTGTAAATAGATGTCACATTAGGAAAACTAACCAGATTACCCTGAACAGTTTATATAACTACATCTATAATAACTCTAGAGATGTCATTTTTGTCTTGAAGCAACCCAGAAAATGAAATGCTAGTTTATTTTTGAGAACTCTGTTCCTATCACTTCATGGGAAATAGATGGAGAAACAGTGGAAACAGTGTCAGACTTTATTTTCTGGGGCTCCAAAATCACTGCAGATGGTGACTGCAGCCATGAAATTAAAAGATGCTTACTCCTTGGAAGGAAAGTTACGACCAACCTAGATGGCGTATTCAAAAGCAAAGACATTACTTTGCCGACTAAGGTCCGTCTAGTCAAGGCTATGGTTTTTCCAGTGGTCATGTATCAATGTGAGAGTTGGACTGTGAAGAAAGCTGAGCACCAAAGAATTGATGCTTTTGAAGTGTGGTGTTGGAGAAGACTCTTGAGAGTCCCTTGGACTGCAAGGAGATCCAACCAGTCCATTCTGAAGGAGATCAGCCCTGGGATTTCTTTGGAAGGAAGGATGCTGAAGCTGAAACTCCAGTACTTTGGCTACCTTATGTGAAGAGTTGACTCACTGGAGAAGACTCTGATGCTGGGAGGGATTGGAGGCAGGAGGAGAAGGGGACGACAGAGGATGAGATGGCTGGATGGCATCACTAACTCGATGGATGTGAGTCTGAGTGAACTCCGGGAGTTGGTGATGGACAGGGAGGCCTGGCGTGCTGTGATTCATGGGGTTGCAAAGAGTCGGACATGACTGAGCAACTGAACTGAACTGAACTGAAAGAAGGAGATGTCTACATTTCTACTCGGGTGAAGTTCACAGTGGTTTAAGCACTATCTGACAATGATTCCCAATGGAATGAGAAAAACGCAGAGCCTCAGACATGTATGTTATCACAGGCACCTCTAATGCTGATGCTTGCAATGCTGCTGGAGCTGAGAGGTGGAGAACAAGAAGTGGGCACACTGATTCTGCCATTACCACAATAACTGAAACCAATCTGATGACTGAAGAAAGTCTCATTGTTTTTGGACACAGATAGTTTAGACTTGGTGTCAATATTGGTAAAGCTGATAAAATTTCATGACTCCACTTGAACTATCAAGAAACATTCATGATGATTTTCCTAGAATTTTCAAAGTGAAGTCTTTTGCTCCAAAAGTTCCTGCCAAAAGGATTATAGCTGCTGCTGTGCTGTGCTTAGTTGTGCTCGACTCTTTGTGATCCCATGGACTGTAGCCTACAGGCTCCTCTGTCCATGGAATTCTCCAGGCAATAATATTGGAGTGGGTTGCCATTTTTTACTTCAGGGTATCTTCCCGACCCAGGGATCAAACCTGCATCTCTAGTGTTTCCTGCATTGGCAGTGGGTTCTTTACCTCTGTGCCACCTGGGAAACCCTAAAGGTTTGTGGCTTATACCAGGCAAAATGATATCAGCTGATCGCAAGTCACATAGCCCTGAATAAAACACAATTTGAATGGCATATTGTGGAAAGAATGATCAGCTCTGTGCTGATCATTATGTGCAGGCTAGACACACAACTAGCCTGCATTTCCCAGACTCCCAGCTTCAGCCAGCCTGGTTTCCCAAAACCCTGCCTACAGAAAAGGTTTCCTGCAGCGAGCATCTTGCCCTAGGTTGATCCATGAGTGACGAACAAGTTTATGCTATATTTAAGCCACTACCCGTTTGGGTCTATTTATGAAAGAAGTTTAGCACTGGAGGGAGGTGGAGTATGGCATCTCAAAATATGTCACTCGGGCATAAGGGTGACTTTTGAGCTAAAGGCACTTGTAAAACAGCAGGTGCAAGGGAACACTTTAATCTCTCTTTTCTTCCTGAAAACAGGACACAGAACTTCCATGTAAAAGATGCTGTCCCAGTCCCAGGAGGAAGGAAACTTTATCATCAGATACTGATGTCAAGAAGAGACATCTATACAGATCTTGTTAAAATAACTCTTATCTTTCTTGAGTCTCCGCATATATTTTAGTTACTTTCCCACAAATGCCTCACTTCACTCAACCTAGTTTACAAACACTGAGGTCTCACCATTTCTTTGGATCTTCATTTTCCCATGGGGGCTCTCGTGGACATGTGAGAACCTGTATGCTTTGCTCCTCTGTTGATCTATCTTACGTCAATTTAATTCTCGCACTGGGCTAGAGACACTGAGAAAGAGATAAAGTTTGGTTTCCCCTACAGTATATCCCAACTAACTATATATGACATATTTTAAAATTATACACTCTTACTACCATCACACATGAGTAGAAATACCTTAACTTCATTTTAGTCCTTTTAAGTTCATCAAAGGTGTTTTCACAAACTTTACTTTTTAAGAATCTCACAATAACCTTTGACAAATAGAAATGCTAGGAAAATATATATGTATAGTCAAAGCTATAGCTTTGTCAGTAATCATGTTTGTATGTAAGAATTGTACCATAAAGAAGGCTGAGTGCCAAAGAATTGATGCTGTTGAATTAGGATTCCAGTCTCTGAGAATCTAAACTTCAGCCCTCTCTAGGATCATATATGTCTTTTAAGTATTGCCCATGCTTTCACCTTTTTCTGGAGAAAAAGATCTTCTCCACCTTGTGCTGGAGAAGACTCTTGAGAGTCCCTTGGACTGCAAGGAGACCAATCCAGTTGATCCTAAAGGAAATCAACCCTGAAATTTCATTGCAAGGATTGCTGCTGAAGCTGAAACTCTAATACTTTGGCCACCTGATACAAAGACAACTCATTGGAAAAGACCTTGATGCTGGAAAAGACTGAAGGCAAAAAGAGAAGGGGGCAGCAGAGAATGAAATGGTTAGACAGCATCATTGACTCAATGGACATGAATTAGAGCAAACTCTGGAAGACTGGAGGTCAGAGGAGTCTGGTGTGCTACAGTCTTTGGGTTTGAAAGAGTCAGATACCACTCAATGACTGAACAACAACATGTTTCTTAAAAACAGTACTGCATTAGGTAACTTTAAAGTCACAATTTAAAACAAAAGAAAGAAACTTTGAGTTCAAATTTTTGATATTATGAAACAGAAAATCCCATATAACCAGTAAAAAGAAAAGTAAACCAAGTTGCCCTTTCAAACCTGAGTTGGTAATGAATACACACTCTGTGGTCCAAATGACCAATAAGAAATCATTATTAACACCATAATTGTCCTTACCTGCTAAAGAGGACATATTAATAATGATACCACCTTCACCTCCATTTTGCTTGCTCATGTAATCCAAGCCCAGGTAGGTTCCACTGATCACAGAAACCTAGTCCAGGGGCAGAAATAGGAAAAGCAACAAAACCATTATATTTTATGATGTAGTCACACCCCAGCGTTTCTATTGCTATCTCAGACACTGATGGAGATTCCTGCAAAAGTTATCGATGAAAGGTTATGAAATGGCTGTGGTTTTGTTTTGCTGCTGCTGCTGAGTTGCTTCAGTTGTGTCCGACTTTGTGCGACCCCATAACTCTTTTGTTTGCCTAAACTTGTAGAGCTCGCCACATTTCTGCAAAGCTTCACTTAGTTGCCCAATTTCTGAGATTTGATGATAAATGTTATATTGCAACAGTATCTTATTACCTTTCATTAATTCACAGCACCTTCAAGAATTCTATAGTGTCTTTTTCACCCTGTTTAGCCCATAGTTCGCTTGTCCAAGTATTCTACATCCATCTGCTGTGTTTCATTCTCTTGCCTCTTGGAATATATCATAGTGGATACCCTTGATTGCCTGTACAGTTCTCATTTCCTTCTTTTTTGCATTTGTATCGACTTCTTCATGTAATACAAAGGAAGGCCATCTCCCTTGCTTTAGTGTAGACAGTGGTTAATCTAATTGAGTCACAGAAATCCCATTTCCCTTGCCTGTGACTGGTTTAGGAGATGAAAGTGACCCATTTCCCAGCCAGTAAGACCAGAGAGGGAATCAGCTGCAAGTCGGGTCCAGATTGGGGAGGGTGATGAAAGAGTATGCTACAGAGAAAATTTTCAGTGCTCTTAAGAAAACCAAATGATTGCATTACTCCCTTTTCATTGCTTTGTATGCAGGGAATGGCAGGGACATTACTTTGAAAAGCAGAGATATTATTTTGCCAACAAAGGTTCAGTTCAGTTGCTCAGTCATGTCCAACTCTCTGCAACCTCGTGGACTGCAGTACAGAAGGCTTCCCTGTCCATTACCAATACCCAGAGCTTGCTCAAACTCATATCCATCCAGTCAGTGATGCCATCCAACCATCTCAGCCTCTGTCATCCCCTTCTCCTCCCACCTTCTATCTTTCCCAGCATCAGGGTCTTTCCAATGAGTCAGTTCTTTGCATCAGGTGGCCAAAGTAATGGAATTTCAGCTTCAACATCAGTCCTTCCAATGAATATTCAGCACTGATTTTCTTTAGGATGGAGTGGTTGGACCTCCTTGCAGTCCAAGGGACTCTCAAGAGTCTTCTCCAATATCACAGTTCAAAAATATCAATTCTTCAGTGCTCAGCTTTCTTTACAGTCCAACTCTCCATCCATACATAACTACTGGAAAAAGCATAGCTTTGACTAGATGAACCTTTGTCAGCAAAGTAACGTCTCTGCTTTCCAATATGCTATCTAGAATGGTCATAGCTTTTCTTCCAAGGAGCAAGTGTCTTTTAATTTCATGGTTGCAGTCACCATCTGCAGTGGTTTTGGAGCCCCAAAAAAGAAAGTCTCTCACAGTTTCCATTGTTTCCCCATCTATTTGCCATGAAGTAATGGGACCAGATGCCATGATCTTAGTATTCTGAATGTTGAGTTTTAAGCCAACTTTTTCACTCTTCTCTTTCATTTTCATCAAGAGGCTCTTTAGTTCTTCTTCACTTTCTGCCATAAGGGTGGTGTCATCTGCATATATGAGGTTATTGATATTTCTCCCAGTAATCTTGATTCTAGCTTGTGCTTCATCCAGCCTGGCATTTCTCATGATGTACTCTGAATATTAGTTACATAAGTAGGGTGACAATATACGGCCTTGACATACTCCTTTCTCGATTTGGAACCAGTCTGTTTTTCCAAGTTCGGTTCTAACTGTTGTTTCTTGACCTGCATACAGATTTCTCAAGAGGCAGGTCAGGTGGTCTGGTATTCCCATCTCTTTCAGAATTTTCCACAGTTTCTTGTGATCCACACAGTCAAAGGCTTTGGCATAGTCAATAAAGCAGAAGTAGATGTTTTTCTGGAACTCTCTTGCTTTTTCCATGATCCAACGGATGTTGGCAATTTGATCTCTGGTTCCTCTGCCTTTTCTAAATCCAGCTTGAACATCTGGAAGTTCACGGTTTACATACTATTGAAGCCTGGATTGGAGAATTTTGAGCCTTACTTTGCTAGCATGTGAAATGAGTGCAATTCTGTGGTAGTTTTAACATTCTTTGGCATTGCCTTTCTTTGGGATTAGAGTGAAAACTGACCTTTTCCAGTAGTCATGTATGGATGTGAGAGTTCGAACATAAAGAAGGATGAGTACTGAAGAATTGATGCTTTTAAACTGTGGTGTTGGAGAAGACTCTTGAGAATCCCTTGGACTGAAAAGAGATCAAAGCATTTAGTCCTAATGAAAATCAGCTCTGAATATTCATTGGAAGGACTGATGCTGAAGCTGAATCTCCAATACTTTGGCCACTTGATGCAGAGAACCAACTAATTGGAAAAAACCCTGATGCTGGGAAAGATTGTAGGCAGGAGGAGAAGGGAGTGACAGAGGATGAAATGATTGGATGGCATCACCGACTCAATGAACATGAGTTTGAGTAAACTCTGGAAGTTGGTGACAGACAGGGAAGCATGCCATGCTGTAGACCACGAGGTGGCAAATAGCTGGACATGACTGAGTGACTGAACAACAATGCTGGAATGAAGTTATAGAGATAGCATCCTTAAGAGGGAGCCACCATGAAGGATGGCAGATGGGAGAGATGACAGGGACTGTCCTGATGATATCACAGAGCTGCAGCATCAAGCAGCCCTGACTCAGCATCCTGTGAGATCACGTAGCTGTTTCACCTAGACTGCGTGGGGGATTATTGTTCACTGGACACATGGTCTTCAGGAATTAAATCACTTAATTTTGTTCATCACTCTTGCAGCTACCTTTTTGATAGCTAATTCTGTTTTATTACTGACACCCACATATAGGCACCTTTTCGGTATTATTCTAACATTTAAGAATTAATTGGCGCTTCCATGGTGGTCCAGTGGTTAAGAATCTGCCTTGTAGTGCAGAAGACACTGGTCTGACCCCTGGTCCTGAAAGATCCCACACGCCACAGAGCAACTAAACCCGTGTGCCACAGCTACTGAGCCTGTGCTCCACGACAAGAGAAGCCTGTGCATTGTAACCTGAGATAGCCCCTGCTCTCCACAACTAGAGAAAGCCCGAGTGCAGCAACAAAAACCCAGCACAAGCAAAAATAAATAAATAAATAAATAAGAACTAACCACTATCAAAAGCAACTTGTGACTTGCAACATATTTGAAAACTTATACTCCCTTTTAGAATTAAAAATGCCTCTCCCTTCCAACTCAGACTTTTAATAGAAAATTTCCTTTTGACATCTTAATTCTTATGACTTTCATTTTTTACAATACTGGAAAGAAAACAATATAACAGAGAATGAGAAAATGAGTCTGAACCCAAAGGCATATATTGATGGTTACCTTCTTTTTATTTTAAAAATTCCTTTTGGAGTCTTCTTGACAAGCATTCAGAGTTGCCTCTATACCTAACAGTAGTTTTAACACAAAGAAGTAAACTGAAGAGTCTATTCACTCAAGCCATGTATCAGTGTGATATTAAGCAAACTCAGGGAGAATGAATAAAACTTGCACATGATTCCCTTTTAAAAGGAAAAAAAAAACCTTCAGTGGTTTATATAAGAAGGATTAAAAAATGTACATGGCTGGAATTACTGAAGTCAGATTCTGTGTGTTTCTGTCCAGGTCTCTAGCATGTCTGAACAGGATTTTTGTTTGTGCATATTGGCACTACTCTTTTATTCTCAGGTATTTACAGCTTTGCTGACACCTGTTTTGGGTTTTCAACATCTACATGATGCAGCCAGATAGAAGATTGAGGAATGTTTCCAATTTTTTTTAAAGTTATATTTATTTCCTGGTTTTTTTGATTGAGGAGGAAAAATAATTGTCGTGCTATCTATTATCAGGTTAAAAATTGAGTAATTTTTCAAATGAAAGTATTCTTCAAATAAATCTACAAGAAAAAAACTCTAATGTTTTAGCTGAACATATATGATATTTTCACCTCTTTTCCTTTAATATGACAATCTCTTCCACATCCCAGATCATATATTAAGGAAAATTCAGTGTCTAATTTTACATGTGGTTAGTCACTCAGTTGTGTCCGACTCTTTGCAAGCCCATGGACTGCAGCCTGCCAGGTTGCCTGTCCATGGGAATTCTCCAGGCAAGAATACTGGAGTGGGTTGCCATGCCCTCCACAGGATCTTCCCAACCCAGGGATCTCCAGCATTGCAGGTGGATTCTTTACCAATTGAGCCACCAGGGAAGCCCTAATTTTACATAGTGAGAATAAATAAAAACTTGACTATTGACAAAATAATCTAATGAACACATGCTTACTCATGTTTTTGGTTATGAAGAGAGAATTTTTATATGTATACTGAAATTACAATTGTTTAGTATTCCAAATCTTAAAGTACTTTTTTTCATGAATTAAGGCATTCTATAACTTAAAAATCACTCTCATAAATTCTCCTATCCTGGAAATAATTCTCTAGTAAAAAAGATAAATGGATAAATGAACTTAACTCCTCTCATTAAGCATCATGTCTTCTATTACACACATATATGTATAGACAGGCTTCTCTGGGGGCTCAGCAGGAAAAAAACAAAAACAAAAAAAAACACCTACAATGCAGAAGACCCAGGAGACGTGGGTTTAATCCCTGACTTGGGAAGATCCCGTGGAGGAGAGCATGGGCTTCCCTGGTGGCTCAGACAGTAAGGAAGAATCTGTCTGCAATGCAGGAGATCTGGGTTTGATTGCCAGGTTGGGAAGATCCCTGGAGAAGAAAATGGCTACCTACTCCAGTATTCTTGTCTGGAGAACTCCATAGACAGAGGAACCACAGAGTCACAAAGAGTCAGACAAAACAGAGCAACATACACACACATATATGTATATATGTTCTATTTATACTAGTGCGTGTGTGTGTGTGTTTACCACTGAAATTTTCTAATCTGTTATTCCCTTTATCTCATTTCCCTCCACTCTGGAGTTGCTTTCAGTTTATTTATGATTCTTGTGCTACATAGTAACTAAAGCAATTATAAAAAATTCCGTCATAAGAACCTACGTTTTAGGTTCTTGTTTTTCCTCCAGTCAGTTTTCAAGGGATACTAATAGAGACGATCATTTTTTTCTGAAATCTATTTTCATCTTTTTTTCCTTCCATGTTCAATCTTTCAACATTTCTGCTTATTTAGGGGGTAAATATGATTGTGTTCCCCCTTGCAGAAGCTACTTACAATTCAGGAAGCCTTGCCTAACTAAGTAAAATAGTTCTATAGGGTCTTTAGATATGATAGAGTTGCAATAACAGAAAGTAGTTATTAAGTCATACTCAGCATGCTTGGGAGCCAAGAAAAAGGAATATGATTGGTAACAGTGTTTCTATCTGTTTCCTCAACTCTTCATTAGAGGCAGAGTAGAGCAGAAAAGTCTACCTCATTTCGAAATGGGATGGTGGGAATGAAGAAAATGTGACTTCATACAAATTATGCTTTATTGAAGCTTAACCAACCTTAGAGGTGAAAGGATTATTTTCATCTTTTCCCAATCTGGGAAATACAAAATCAGAAAAATGAAATAAAAATTCATAAACTTTAAAAAATATTTTATTTATTTTACTTTTATTTATTTCTTCAGCTGTGCTGGGTCTTAGTTATGGCCATGTGGGCTCTATTTCCCTGACCAGGGATCAGACTCGGGCCCCCTGCATTGGAAGCATGGATGCTTACGTAATGGACCATCAGGGAAGTCCCAAAAGTTCATGAATTTTAAATTCAGGTACAGAACAAATCCTTTTAAAGAATCCCCAGTGACAGCCATCAATTTTATTCAATTTTTATTTGAATATATTAATGGAGTCAATACAAGTTAGTCATATGTCCATATTAAGTCGTAAGTCCCACCCGAGTGTGAATGAGTTATTTAGGTTTATCAAAGTTTCAAATAGTGAAATAAATACATTACCAAAAGACTTTATCAGTATTCAAAGTTAAGTCTACCTCTGCTCAATGGCCAGACCAACCGATAGTTATGTAAAAATTATTTCTTTCCTGAATGTTCCTTGTGAGTCTGAGCAGCTATAAATAAGGCTCCTGTGGCTGATTTCAGACTGAAAAGGAAGGACAGAGAAGTCTAATGGGAAAAAAAGACTGGGAAGAGGTTTACTAGAGCTCTTGTGTGGGACACATGGTGAGAACCACTGTCTGAAGAATAAAGAAGGGATACATTTGGTAAGGAATAAAAGTGGAAGGATAGATGATACTGTTTGCAACACTGATGTAATAGGAAACCATCCAAACAGTGTACTGAAACACTAAAATGAATATCCATGTCTGCAAAATATCACAGGATAGCAGTTTATTTTTCTAATACATTTTAATTGAACATTTACTAAGCACGCAAAACAAAAATGTTCTGCCTTGAAAGAACTTACAGCATATAAGCATAAGTTGTACATGTATCAAAATAATTCTAATAAAATTTCAAAAACCAATAAGCCCTATGAGGATAAGTTATATTATATAAGCTTTCAGAAGAGGGAATGCTATGTGGTGAGGTTCTTTAACTAACTGGTGACTCTCTGACATGGACAAGAACATGGAAAAACATGGAAAAGACCACACACGGAATTGTATGATTCAAGGAAGCAAATTATATCCAGAGCAGAATTGAAAAAAATATTATACACAAACCACACACAAATATTTGCATTCTACTACCAGAGATAATCAAGCTAGGAGGACAATGATTAGTCAGACTCTAATCTACTCTTGCAATGAGTATTGTAGGTAGCAGTGAAGGAACTTGTTTTTAAGTTATATATGGGTGACAAAGGTTATAGCTTGTTCTCTTTCTGTAATATTAAACAAATGTCATCAGTCTCTGGAGTTAAGCTAAGGAGTGGCCTCTATCACCAGAGTTCAAAGAAAAGTAAAGGCCAGTTGAGTTTCAATGAGGAAGAATCCTGGAGAGTGAGCTATAACCAAAGGGGACAAATAAAATTCCCATCTTCCAGAATTCTCTATTTGCAGATAATGCAAGAACTTCCCAGCTTGGAGCAGATGTTTATTCACCTGTGTATTTATTATAATAAAGCAAACATGCCCTCTCTGCTGGGTGAAAACAGATCATTAGACTCCAATCCTATTCCCCCTGTGATATCTCTTCACTATTTTCATGTTTCTTTATATTAACTCTAATCATTGCACATGTTTTCTGACAGCTGATTTCTCAGAGAAAAGACACAGTTATGAATGAACTGAACATGGAAAATTTACATCCTAGGGACCTCTATCTATAAAATATCTGGAGTTTTATCGATGAAACTAAAATAATAGTGATACACAAGGGAAAGAACTGTTGTGTGATTTTTTTTATTAATNCTCTATCTATAAAATATCTGGAGTTTTACCGATGAAACTAAAATAATAGTGATACACAAGGGAAAGAACTGTTGTGTGATTTTTTTTATTAATATAGCACAATTTAAAAAATCTGGTCAGTTTATGTGGTTTCAGAGAGTGGCATAAGTTCATAAGAATATATCTTCTTTAAATTCCTGAAGTTTCCAATTGGTTGCATGTTCAAAAACAATTTTTTTTTAAGTCTGGCAACCAAAGGATATACTGAAGTATGGTTCATAATCAGTCAGGGATAACCACCAAAAAGTACACGTAAAATGTACTATTTTCTTACCAGCCAAAGAAAATTAAGGCTATCCAATGGAATTTAAGATAAGCATGGAAACAGAACACAGACAAAAATAAAATTAGTGAACATGAAGTATGAACTAAGGCAAAAGGAATAAATCCTAACAGAAGAGTAAAAATAAATATGAGTGGCTTAAATTCACAAATAGAAAAAGTAAAAAGTTCTAGGATGTGATTTGAAAAATAAGATTTTACATTATACTGTTAGCAAGAGACAAAAGTAACATAAAAGGTTATTTTCATTTTCAAAATAAAGAAACAGAAAAAAGTATGCCTAGGTAAATGAGACTCAAAAGAAAACATGGATGCCAATTTTATATCTGGAAATAGAAAACAAATAAAAAATCCCAGGTTGCAATAGGGTTACAACTTTAAATAGTCAACAGTCGATAACTTATGATCACCAGCAATTTACACAGAATTAAAACTGACAGGATGACTGAAAGAGGTAGGCAAATGGACAACTGTCATTTGAGATATAACTACATTCTATTCAGAAACAGATAAATGAAGGAGATAAAGTAAGCAAAGGAATAATTGACAGCCAAATCAAATAGAAATATTTTCAGAAAATGATAAGATCTTATGATTCATAACAGAGACACAAATATAAAATTAAATTAGGTGTTAACTAAGCAAAATCAATGGTATTAGACATTGATATACCGTAATAAAGTAAGATTTAGCCAAGAGATGTAACTATGGTTCACAGAATGAAAATATTTCATTTTACTTAACTATACTATTTGTGTAAAGTAGAAGAAAATCAAAGAGCTGTCTCAACTCAGAAACAGCAGTTGTGAGGTCTCTAAACATACACACACACATCAGAAACATTTTGAGAGACACTTGACAAACACCTTTTAAAGTTATTTTGAAATATGATACCCAGGAATGCTTGAGATAAATTTTAGATGGAACTAGAAGGAGGGTATTTGCATTTTAAAATAGTAACTTTTGATCCGGGTCAAAGGATTTTAGGTATCTGTCAAGCTTGGGGTGCAACCCTGTACCTTAAAAAAAGTAGTGCTCACAGATTACCTTTTTTTCGGAGTTAGGGTAATTCTCATCAATTCTATCAAGTTGTTACAGTTAAGTCATTACTCATGAGAATGTCAGTTCAAGTAAAATATTTATTGACTAAGCACTATCTTCAGGATATCATGTTGATTACTGAGAGAAGAACAAAGAAAAACATCACGTGGTACCTGTTTTTAAGAAGTTGGATATGGTGAAGTAGGAAGCACTCCCTAAGTGTTTATATACACACCATGGCCCCTCTGCACTTTACACATGCCTGCTTTGCAAGACTAATAAAAAAAGATTACCAAATAAAAGAAATTACCAAGGACATGGTGACCCGATGCCCAGCCCAGCTCTGACATCTGGCTTTAGCTAAAATTTCAGTATTTCTAAACCCCAGTGGTTTATGTCATGTGTTTACAAAATGGGATAATCAGTAAGCTTGTAATACAATGCAGAAAACAAATTTTATTTCCTAATTCTACATTTTCACAATTCAAGAAAGAATTAAATAATCATCAAACATTGTAGAAATGACACACATATATGCACGCACACCACACATACACTGACATTAATAATAAAAATCTTAATTATTACAAAGTACAATGGTCACTTTTGCCTTGTTTTCTATTGTAGTCCTGGAATTAAATTTAGTTTTTAAATAAATAATGTAAGGCAGAAATTGGAAAGATTTTTTCTGAAAAAATTCAAATGGTAAACATTTTAGGCATTGTGTATCACAGGGCCAGTCACAATTATGCAGCTCTACTGCTGTAGCACATAAGTAGCCAGAGACAACATGCAAATAAACAACCTTGGCTGTGTGCCAATAAGGCTTTACAGACACTGAAATTTGAATTTCATATATTTATACACTTCATTTTTTTCTTCTTTTCTTACTATTTTTTCAACAATTAAAACATGTAAAGCCCATGTGTAGCTTGCAGATCATACAAACACAGGTGGCAGGCTAGTTTGGCTGGAGATCATAGCTTGACAACTATTAAGTTATTCAATAAATGATGTTTTTTTCCTATTTCCTTTAATATTTTAAGACAGATTTATTTTCATAATTGAAAATTTCAAATGTCTTTCTGTTTGTGAAAGGAAGTGCTTTTTCCCCTAGCTTTTTGTAAATTCCCTTTTCCTAAATTGTAGGCCATTATATTGTTTCCATGAAAAAACTCTTTTTTCCTTTTAAGACATCCTTTTATGAAATAACTGTAGAGAATGAACATGGTTTAGACAGCTTACCAAATTAATCTGCAGAGTTTTTTCCCAGTTTTTCTCATTATTCACTCCAGCATTATTGACCAAGATGTCCAGCTTTCCAAAGTGGTCTACAACTTTCCTAAAAGTGTCTAGTAAAAAAAGGAGACATTATAGATCCGTTCTTACTTTGCCCAGACACATTTATCACAGTGTATGCCCTGAAATGATGTTTTAACTTATGCAGTCTTCTGGTTAAAATTACACTCTTAGACTGTGGCTTATTGCTTTGCTTCTCAGTGTGGTTTATAAGCCAGCACCATCAATTAGAATTACCTGGGAACCTGTCAAAAATGCAGAATCAGTGGTCACCACAGACCTACGGAATCAGAATCTTAACCTTCATAAGATTCATAGACAATTTGTACGCACATTAAAGTTCTGTATGCAGTACCTCAATGGAGTAAATTTTAAAGAGCTGAGCACCCTGTGCTAAGTGCTCTTGGAAGTCCGTTTGGGCAGCCAGCATCTCTGTCCCTGAGAAGTTACTAAAGTTCTGTGGCTTAGCCTATGACAAACATCCTTTTAAAAATAAGCCATACTATCTTCAGAAAGTGTCATATTAAACACTTGTGTATTCAGATCTATTACGACCTTTTCAGTGCATCTAGTACCTAGTAGGCTTCCCAGGTGGTGCTAGTGGTAAAGAACCTGCCTGCAAATACAGGAGGCACAAGAGATGCGGGTTTGATGGGGAGAAGAGCATGGCAGCACACTTCAGCATTCTTGCCTGGAGAATCCCATGGACAGAGGAGCCTGGAGGGCTACAGTCCACAGGGTCACAGAGTTGGACATGACTTAAGTGACTTAGCCGGTATGCACTCACTCTTCAGAACTCCACAACTACCTTACAGGAAATTAGGTTGTCAAATACTAATGGCTTCTCATTTTTGGGCTCAAGCAACTTACAATCTAGGTTTTGCTGACATGTAAACGCTGTGGCACCCTTTATAATTTGCCTAAACTCTTTCTGTTGCTTTTTTTTTCCCATCTGTAGGTCATCTCCAAGATCTTTTTCACCTCTGTATTTTTATGATTTCAGTGACGTCTCTTGGGCCACATGTCTACATAGTTTAAAAAGTTGTAGGCCACACTAAATCCTGAAACTGGAAGAGCCAATGCCAAGTTTTCCTAAAATGCAAATAAACACTGATGTCCAGAAAACATGTGGCTTTCTCATTGACCATCATGGCTTCTCCTGGTCACTCATTATGTGTCTGGTTTCCTCCTCCACAATCAGTTATCCTTAAGGAACGTGTTTATAGCCAAGGTACTAATTTTAAATACTGGGAAGCAAAACAATTAAGGTTAAATGTCATGTGCAAAACTACATAAATTCAGACAGAAATAGCTTTCAGATGACCTCTACTGTTCCCTAGTCTATCAGCATGGCTGTTGGGATTTGACACGACTTTACCCTTGAAGAAAAATACCCTGTGCAATCAGCATAACTTTATCCTCTGGCAAAATACATTCCTCTGGCACTGTGTTTACAGGTCTCTTCTGCTCACACTTATAATCCTTATGGGTCTTTATAAAATTTTCAGAGTTTAATTACATAATTTCCTTTAAAACAATTTCCCTGAACAATTTGTTTCCTTCTAACACCACCCCATTTTCACTCTTTCACAGAACACTCCAACATTAAAAAAAAAAAAAAAAAAAAAAAAGAAAACACACACACAGACTCATCCATGTTAAGAAGTACTAAAATGAGTTTCGTGAAAGTTTTTTGATCCGTTAATTAAAGATGTGCCTAGCAATTTTTTTCACTTAGTCTTTCAAAAAAAAAAAAACTTTGTGAAATACTAATGTTCTATTTTCTCATTTTTCCTCGAAATACATGTATTTTCTCATACAGATCTGTTGGACTTCTAAATGACCAAATCTGTTTTTTTGTCTACACCAATACTGTCTCTAGATTGGTCAAGTAGATCCATCTGTCTTAAGCGAATAGACAGAAACAGGAAAGCATTGAGGAAAGTCCGATAGGAACTTTTCTTCTGCAATACAACTATTACTGTTTTTAAAGCATTTCATAGGGGAAAAATCAGGGAGAAATTCTGGTCAAAAGCATCCAGCACAGCTGTGATGACAGCCCTTGACCTTGCATTCTAGCATGTTCCAAGGAGAAACATTGCCACATTTGATTGCCATTGGATTCTGCCGTCTACCAGCTTTCTGGGAGAAGTAGTTTGCCGTAATCCCCTAGACTACTTTATCTTTCTAAGTTGCATTTGCAAGTTCAATCATTTAATAACTACTGAAGCAGCACTATCTTGGAATACACCAAGGAATTTTGATTACATTATGTGCTGCCAAATGACTAAAAGAAAAGGATTTCTCAAACATGCTTGGCTTTTCTTCCTCCTTAGTTTTTTTCTGTCTATTGGGATGTCAGGTAGCAGTCGGCTATCTCTTGGAGCTCGGAGGTAGTTGTTCTGCAGGAGCCCCTCCGCCACCCCAAGCCAGCTCCCTGGCGCAGGCTGCCTTCAGGTTGCTACTTGCTCAAAGCGCGCTCCGCGCTGATGGATTGATTTTTCCCCTCGCTTACCTCTCAGTTGTTCCTGATCGGCCACATCGCACTGAATAAACAGAGTCTTCTGAGGTTCAAACTGCTCATCCAGGGCAGCTTTACACTTGACACCTGCTTCGAGATTCCAATCGACCAGCGCTACCTACGGACAAAAGGAGAGGAATCGAGATCCTTCGCGCCTGGTAAAACAGGCAGACAGACCGACAATACAGAGACAACAGGAAGCTCCTCGTTTGGACCTGAGATCGGGCAGTTTACAGATCGGGTTCTCTGTCAGCGCATTCGAAGTCCGCTGCAGTGCGCCAGCCTGGACAGCTCTGGAGGCGGCACAGTCTGGGTCGCTCACTCCCCGGGGCCTCGACTGGAGAGCGGGTCTCTGGTGGGCCGTGCGCCTCGCCGCGCTTACCTTGGCGCCTTTGAGCAGCAGCGCCTCGGCGGAGGCTCGGCCGATGCCCTGGGCCGCGCCAGTCACCAGCGCCACTTTGCCGTTCACGTGCATGTCGCCGCCTGCGCTGGGTGGGCGAGCTCGGCGTCTCCGCGCGGCCGCGGCTTTTAAGGACCCTGCGCGCGCGCATGTGTGGCCCGGGCGCGCTCGCCTGCCAGTGGGCGGGGATGAAGTTGTCAAGCAGCGCCGGCACCCAGGACTGTGTCACCTGGCCCTGAGCGCTCTGGCCCGGCGATCTTTGCTTTCCTGACTCGTACCCGAGCCTAGGAGCCTCCCCCTGCACTAGGGCATGAGACGTACGGTAAATAAACGTCTCTGCCTCTGTGGAGCTTGTAACCTAAGCTAGCTGGGGAGATGATGATTGGACACAGGCTGGGTGGTTAAAGAGCACGCTGAAAGGTTACTCCCCAAGAAGAGATCCCTTCCGTGCGCTGAAGACCACCCTATAAAAGGAGGGCAGAAGAGAAGTTGAAGAG
>SJYQ01006987.1:243652-261454 GCA_006410935.1 Redunca redunca
GAAATACATTTGCTATCCTATTAACTGCATTATCTAATTTTTTAAAACTTTTAATTTTATCTTGGAGTATAGCCAATTAACCAACTTGTGATGGTTTCAGGTGGACAACAAAGGGACTCAACCATACATATACATGTATCCATTCTCCCCCAAACTCCCTTCCCATCCTGATTGCCACATAACACTCAGCAGATTTCCCTGTGCTATACTGTAGGACCTTGTTATTTATCCATTTTAAATACAGCAGTGTGTACCCGTTGATCCCAAACTCCCTAATCACCCTTCTCCCATCCTTACCCCTGGCAACCATAAGTTAATTTTCTAAATCTGTGAGTCTGTTTCTGTTTTGTAAATAAGTTCATTTGTATCATTTCTTTTTAGATTTTGCATACAAGGGATGTCATACACTATTTCTCCTTCTCTGTCTGATTTACTTCACCCAGTATGACAGTCTCTAGGTCCATTCATGTTGCTGCAAATGGCATTATCTCGTTCTTTGAAATGGCTGAATAATATTTCATTGTATATATGTACCCATCTTCTTTATTTAACAGCATTATTTTAAATGACACATATTACTCTATGAAAGGAAATATCTTATTGTTGGATATTTCAATTATTTGCATTTTTACTTTAGAAAACCCTTTATAATTATTTCCTTAATTTAAATTCCAAAAAGTAAAAGTTCTGAGTTAGGATATATCAGATTAAATTTCCAAAAACGTGATACCAACGTATACTCCCACCAACTAGTATAAAAGTGAGCATTTTCCTACTAGCTAATGCTGTCACACTTCTAAATTTTTGCAAAATTTGAACAAAAAAATTTATACAGCTGGTTGTTGGTTGTATTTGAATGTGTATATCTTGATTGCTAGTGTAGCTGGGTAGTTTTTGTATGTTTATTGGTCAATTTTAATTTTTTTTTATTCTGTGAATTGTGAACTCCTTCACCTTATCCATTTTTGGTCATAGTTTAAATACTGTTATTTTCTGTAATAGCTATTAAGGTTATGAAATTACATTTTAGAAATACAATCTGAAGAGGTTATGCATTAAGTGACAGGATGTCTGAACTTATAAGTAAAATAACCCTGTAATGTGGTGGAGACTGATGATGCAAGAATGGCTGTGAGATGACAGTCAGTCTTCACCATTTGTATGGACATATCAATAACCACTGCAAGTGAATATCCACTCTGAGAGTCCTTGTACCAAGCATTTTACAAGTCACAAAGGATGGATTTAAAAAGGTTGAAAGGAGACTTTTGGTATCAAAGATTTAAGCATGTATCAAAACATCAAATTATACATTTAAAATCTTCAGCTTTCTCTGTAATAGCCCCAAACTGGAAGGAACCCCAATGTCCGTTAACAGCTAAATAGATGAACGAGTACTGGTATATCCAAACAGTAGAATACTACTCAACAACAGAAATAATAAACTATTCACATAAATACTGTTTTTGAACCTGAAAAAAATTATGAAACATGAAGAAAACCAGATTTTTTTTTTTAAAGCAAACGTTATGATTCCAGTCATGGAAAATTCTAGAAAGTTTAAATGAGTTTATTGTGAAAGAAAGTAAGTCAGTGGATTCCCAGAGGGCTGGTGAGGGCAGGATGAAATTATAAAAGGACACAGGGTGAACATAGGGTCAATGGATGTGTTCGTTAGAATGGTTACAATGGTTTCATGGATTTATATGTACCTCACAAGAGTCGGACACGACTGAAGTGACTTAGCAGCAGCAGCAGCATACAAATCCACTTTAATTATGTGCAGTCTATAGCATGTCAGATGTCAATAGAACTTTTAAAAAATGATTCAGTAAAAGTTTCTATCTATATTTTTTTCCAGAAACCAGAGGCTTTGGCAAGCTTATAATTACTTGACCTTCTGTCTCTCTATGCCTTTGGAAGAGCAGCCCTCCTCAGTAGCTGGCCACATTGGCAAGCAGTAAAAATCATCGCTATCAGTCAACAAAACTCTGGCTGCATGATCAAAGACCATAGGATTTCTCTCTCCTCTATCTTCATTTTCTTGACTGTGCAGCAATAGCCTTAAGGTGAACAGTCTGGAGGCTGTGGGAGTAAACAAACCCTTATTTGCTCTGACAATAACCTCAGTTCCAGGAAGAGTCCTAGTATGGGGTGTACACACTCATCTCTTATAGACTTAGTCACTGGGACATCTGTGGATGCACTTTCAGAAAAGGCACCTTCTCTCTAACTCGGGGCAGTCAGCTCCAGACCCTATTAATCATATGCAGTGTCTCTGCACCAATTATGCTTTCAACCTGGTCCCTGTCAACTTACCACAAGGGATTCTAGCAAACAAAATTCTGGATGTCAGGGTGCACGCTCCTTTGCAGTACCTGGGAACAGTTCTCCTCCTGTATGCTGGGTGTTATGTGACATCCCCTGGGGAAAAGAGAATCAATTCATCCTTCTCCTGAAAGCACTAGAGACTGTCACAGCTTCCCCCTCCACAGGATGACCTCTGGACCCTCAATAAACCATGGCACCCAGAACACAAAAAAGTACCACAGAGCCCTGTAATCTTTTCTAGGTGGGGTTTGTCAGCAACTCAAATTAGATTGAAACTGGAAGAACATAGTTTTTTACAAGTTGCCAGCAATATCCAGTCTGGGTCTTATTTTCCAAAATGGGGTCAGAACCATGTCCTAACTAGTCAGAAAGGAGGAATGAACTGTTCCTAAGAGGTAGGTTAGGTATATTAGATGCATTTTTGACTTTTGATATTTTCAAATTACGGGACAGAACCCCATCATAAGTCGAGAGAGATCTGTGTAGTTACTGATCTTCATCAGAGGAGCAAAGACAATATAATGGCGTAAAGACAGTCTTTTCAACACAGTGCTGGGACAGCTGGAACACATTTTTTCATGTGCAAAATAATGAACAGGCACAGACCCTTCACAAAAATTAACTCAAAATGGATCACAGGCTTATATGTAAAATGCAAAACTATAAAATCCCTGGAAGGTAAAATAGGTGGATATGTAGGTTGACATTGGGTTTGATAATAAATCTGTACATCAAGCATGACCCACAAAAGAACTGATTAGCTGGACATATGAGGATTTCAAACTTGCACCTCCATATCTTCAGGCATTCTCCTTGCCTATCTGGCATCTCATTTTCTCTGGTCCTCATCTTTTCTGGGCTTCCCAGGTGGCACAGTGGTAAAGAATCTGCCTGCAATGCAGGAGACATGGATTCAATCCCTGAGACAGGAAGATCCCCTGGAATTGGAAATAGAAACTCACTCCAGTATTCTTGCCTGGAAAACTTCATGGACAGGGGAGCTTGGTGGGCTACAGTCCATGGGGTTACAGAGAGTCAGACATGACTGAGCAACTGAGCATGCACACACATATTTTCTAGGATCCACAACCCGTTAGTGTATTACCTTCTTGCCAATTACCTGAGCACCAATGTTCATATACTGGATGAACTATAATGACAAATCTATCCAACTTCTCTATTTTCAAATTCAGGCCTCGGGTCCTATGAGGGCATTAACTCTCATGATAAGAGTGACCCTCTTGGCAGTCCTCTCTCTCATGCCCAACTCTTTGCTGTCCTCTCATACTCAGGGGTAATAATTCAAGGATTCAAAGTCTCTGCTAACCCTTCTATATCTATACTTTTCCTTTTATTGTCAGGAGAAGACCTTATAATTTCCCTGAAAGCATAAAGTGTTATTATCATAATATAATTATCTTATTATCTCTCTTATTATTATCATACCCATGGCTTTTTCTTCCTTTTTTCTTGCATCCAGATCACACTAGCAATGTCACATCTTTGGCATAACTCTAGTTTTTCCATCTGTACTTTAAAATCCAGTCCTTTCCTCTTCATGGCAATGTTAGTTCACCATTTATCTGCTTTCTTTCCCCCTTATATTCAGTTCCTCTTTCTCCATTGGCATCAATCCTATGGAAACATTTTAGAAAAAAAAAAATCTGTTGCTGTCACATTGGCTCAGTGGTAAAGAATTCGCCTGCAATGCAGCAGACCTCAGTTCAATCCCTGGGTCCAGAAGATCCCCTGGAGAAGGAAATGGCAACCCACTCTAGTATTCTTGCCTGGAGAATCCCATGGACAGAGGAGCTGGTAGGCTACAGTCCATGGGGTTGCAAAGTTGGACAAGACTTAGGAACTAAATAGCAACAACAACAATTTTGATATTGGTACATACTAATTATCTTAACTCTATCACTTCCTATTTATTCTTCAGTCCATTTTTGGACTGAAGAATATAAAATTTCTTTTTATATTTATAAAAATAAATACAAAGATTATTAATTGACAATAAAAAGTTTTTATTGTCCATCTTACCTAATTCTGGCAGGGATGCACCACAAGGGCAACGGTTTGGGTCTTTTGGTTCTGATGTAGCCCTAGCCTGAAAGAGCATAAAAGAGCTCTTTTCCTTCAAAAAACTCCATTTCTTGGGACATAATAGACCTTCAACAAATATTTTTTGAGCAAGTAAATGGATGGTGGATCCCAAGCTAGACTCCCCACTGAGAGTGGGGAGAGGAAACAGAATGTGTTAAGTTTCCCTGGAGGTGACAACAGGACCCACACCACAGGCCCGTGCACATTTCAGTCTTGATCACATTTACTTATCTTACCCACCTGACCCTTTCTATAACTTACCTATTGAAACATTTTCTTGTCCTGAATTTTCCTGACCTTGCACTCTGCGTTTTTCCCCTCTAATTTTTGAGTCTTTTCATGGTTATTTGCAAAGTCTTTTATTAATCTGTTGAAGTCAACTTCTAAATGTTAACACCTTCTCTCGTTTTCACACATTATGCAGACTCTCTGGTTATGCATACGCATTTTCTGGCATTGAAGTGAAGTGAAGTGAAGTCGCTCAGTCGTGTCCGACTCTTTGCGACCCCATGGACTGTAGCCCATCGGGCTCCTCCATCCATGGGATTCTCCAGGCAAGAATACTGGAGTCGGTTGCCATTTCCTTCTCCAGGGGATCTTCCCCACCCAGGGATTAGACCCAGGTCTCCCGCATTGTGGGCAGACGCTTTAACCTCTGAGCCACCAGGGAAGCCCTTTCTGGCATTGGTTTTATCTAAATATAGACTGGTTCCAAATAGGAAAGGAGTACATCAACACTGTTTATTGTCACCCTGCTTATTTAACTTATATGCAGAGTATATTATGAGAAACGCTGGGCTGAAAGAAGCACAAGCTGGAATCAAGATTGCCGGGAGAAATATCAATAACCTCAGATATGCAGATGACACCATCCTTATGGCAGAAAGTGAAGAGGAACTAAAAAGCCTCTTGATGAAAGTGAAAGAGGACAGTGAAAAAGTTGGCTTAAAGCTCAACATTCAGAAAACAAACATCATGGCATCCAGTCCCATCACTTCATGGGAAGTAGATGAGGAAACAGTGGAAACAGTGTCAGACTTTATTTTGGGGGGCTCCAAAATCACTGCAGATGGTGATTGCAGCCATGAAATTAAAAGACGCTTACTCCTTGGAAGAAAAGTTATGACCAACCTAGACAGCATATTGAAAAGCAGAGACATTACTTGCCAACAAATGTCTGTCTAGTCAAGGCTATGGTTTTTCCAGTGGTCATGTATGGATGTGAGAGTTGGACTGTGAAGAAAGCTGAGAGCTGAAGAATTGATGCTTTTGACTCTTGAGACTCTTGAGAGTCCCTTGGACTGCAAGGAGATCCAACCAGTCCATTCTAAAGGAGATCAGTCCTGGGTGTTCTTTGGAAGGACTGATGCTGAAGCTGAAACTCCAGTACTTTGGCCACCTCATGTGAAGAGTTGACTCATTGGAAAAGACTCTGGTGCTGGGAGGGATTGGGGGCAGGAAGAGAAGGGGACGACCCAGGATGAGATGGCTGGATGGAACCACCGACTCGATGGACGTGAGTCTGAGTGAACTCCGGGAGTTGATGATGGACAGGGAGGCCTGGCATGCTGCTATTCACTGGGTCACAAAGAGTCGGACATGACTGAGTGACTGGACTGAACTGAACTGAGACCATTCTCAAATCTAAAGTCCAGTTCTTGAACCTGAAATTTCATCTATATAGATCTCTCTCCCCTTCTCACCTCGAACTGACTCAAGAATTAGGTCCTGCTCATATGTGCTGTGTCTCTCTCACTTCTCCAAATCAGAAATCATTGTGATATCCTTACTATTTCTTCATCTCTTGTTCCCTTTCCTAATCATTTTTCTTATCCAGTCAATTCAACTCTGCAATATTTTCAGAATGACAATAAGAGCAATAGGTATGTAAATACTTTTTACTAACAATCTTAAATTTACCCATTATTGTAGAAATTATTATGCTGTAGTATAATTGTTCATTGGTCCCTTTCACTCAAGAAAGTGTAAATTCCTTAGTGGTAAGAACGTTCTCTTTATATTCCCAGCTTCTCACACCTGGTCTGGTAGTTATGTAGTTAAAAACATTTGTTGGAAGGATAAGAGATTCTAGATAAATTATTCAGTTCAGTTCAGTCACTCAGTCATGTCCTACTCTGCAACCCCATGAATCACAGCACACCAGGCCTCCCTGTCCATCACCAACTACTGGACTTCACTCAAACTCAGGTCCATCAAGTCAGTGATGCCATCCAGCCATCTCATCCTGTGTCGTCCCCTTCTCCTCCTGCCCCCAACCCCTCCCAGCATCAGAGTCTTTTCCAAAGAGTCAACTCTTTGCATGAGGTGGCCAAAGTATTGGTGTTTCAGCTTTAGCATCAGTCCTTCCAAAGAATACCCAGGACCGATCTCCTTTAGAATGGACTGGTTGGATCTCCTTGCAGTCCAAGGGACTCTCAAGAGTCTTCTCCAACACCACAGTTCAAAAGCATCAATTCTTCAGCTCTCAGCTTTCTTCACAGTCCAACTCTCACATCCATACATGACCACTGGAAAATTATAATCCTATTTAATTGTTTCAGTATTTTTGAGCTTAATAGTATGGAGTACATAACAGCTGAAAGTGTATATGGGGCAGATTTTAAAGATTTATTTTGATAGAGGAAATAGTTTCAGCACTATAGATTTGAGTCTCTCTCTCTCTTTATACACACACACACACACACACTATTTGAGGGGCTTCCCTGATGGCTCAGTGATAAAGAATCCATCTGCCAATGCAGGAGACATGGGTTCAAACCCTGGTCCAGGAACATCCCACATTTCACGGATCAACTAAGCTTGTTGTGTGCCACAACTGTAGAGCCTCTGCTCTAGATCCCAGGAGCCTAAACTACTGAGCCCATGTGCTGTGACTACTGAAGTCCAAGAGCCCCAGAGCTGGTGCTCCACACAAGAGAAACCATTTCAATGAAAGGCCCTTGCACTGCAATGGGGATTAGAAAACCCCCACTCACCCCCAGCCCCCAGCTCACTGCAACTAGAGGAAGAGCCTATGCAGCAACAGAGGTCCAGCACAGTCAAAAATAAATAAATATAGGCATACATATCATTTGAATATAATCTATTAGTATAATAAATTCATTATACAAGTTATTAAAAAGTTCACTTAGAATCCTCAAACAAATACTGCTACAACTGAACACGAAACTCTTCCCTTGCAAAAACATCTACTGTGAACATTAGCAGGCTGCTGACAGGCAGAAAAGCATGTTTAGAAGTAGGGAAGTTTCCCTAAGGAGAGACTTGCTTTGCCAAATAATGATTATTGGCAGTGTGTCAGAAATGTAAAGAATCTGAGATAGTCAAAATATAGCTTGGCCAAATTAATCTTAATATGTTAACCCTAGAGTTTTTAAATACTCTAATGGCAGTCGTAAAGCTTAAGAAAAAAATTTAACACAATTAGGGATGTGAAACAAAATCATTGCATTCTATTTTTCAGGACATCTTCTAAGTGAGTAGATTTAAATTTTTAGAGCACTTTCAGGTTTGCAGAAAAAGTGAACAGGAAGTAGAATTCCCATGTAGCACAATGGAAACAAATTATCTGAAGAGGTGGATAAGTGGAGGGTAGTTCAGTGTTTCCCAGAGGAAATGATTTTTAAGCTGGGTTCTGAGAGGATGGGGTTTTGCCAGAATGAAAGAGTCATCCATCTCTTCTACCCTGACAATTCCAGGGGCCATTTATACTATGTTTCACACACACCACGACTTGTATATCCACACCCCTTCTGTATACCCTTGATGTAATCTGGGATTATAGTGACAGTGTAACCTGGACACATGACAAATTGAAACAAGAGAGCAGGATTTAAAAGTCTTGCAGTACATATGCAAATCATGATGTTATTGGCCCAATCTGCATGTACTTTGACTTGCTTTTCTGTCGCTGATGATATATTTGTGAAAAATACAGCTGGAATCCTTTAAGGATGTCAGAGATTATAAAAGAAAGTCATCTGTCACACAAAGAGGCTAAGCCTATGACCTTCAGCCCTATGCCAGAATAAACTGTTAAATGGCTTAAGGGTTGTTTGTTCAAACATAAATATATGTACAATATATGTCCAAAAATATTCCTGATTTTTCCTCTAGTCAACTTCTTACAAATTTACAAAAGTCTACAATTTCTCACAAAATTAATCCAGTAAATCATGATAGACTATTTTAAGTATTTTTATTAATTTCCATGCCCCTTTAGTATGCTTTGAGTATCTATAATTATAAATGTGAATTGGGTTAAAAAAAAACTCATAAATATATGTTGGATGAAAACATAAATACAAGATTTATAATCCAGAGAATAAAAAATGGGAAAGTAAATATCACATTGAGATTTTAACTTTTTTTTTTTAACATATTTCCTCCAATTCCTTATTCGTACCATCTGACTTGGACCATATAGTCTGGATCATTGCAAATAACTCTGAAAACATGGGGGTGGGGGTCTTAGCATTGACTTATTACTTGAGGTAATTGAAGTAAAGAACTCTCTGGGTTATTGGGCACAGCAATCTCATGGAGAAATTTGCAGGTGATGGACATGGCTTTAATTGGCTATTTGCCTCAGATCTGGAACACTCAACCTTTAGTCATGCTTTAAATAAAAAGAAATACAGAGTGGCTCCAGTCATTTCCTGTACTTAAAACATTTGGCAAAACTGAGTTCCAGGGTTGTTAAAGCTGGCCTGTTCTATTTTGGCAGCTTCTTTTGTCCTTAGGATACATTGTAACATCTGCTATTCCATAGGGCATATGCTAATCATGAGATGTCTTGCTTTATTACTGGCTTTTTCAATCCTTAAACATAAGGGAAAATAAAACTTACAAAAGCCTTCTAGAGTAATGATATGGTAAAATTAATTTATTTGTAGACAAGGTAGGGAAAATTTTTTTTTCTTCATTTAAGTCTAAAATGTATGAATTGAACATCTACAAAATAAAATTTCTTTTTTTCATGCAAAAAAAAAAACCCTTAATAAAATGAAGAAACACATTTCCTGAATTACATTATTGAAGACAGTTTGTGATGACTGTCAAAGGTAGAAGATGCTATTCCAAAATATAGTGATTGTTTTGATATGAAGGTAAATGAGAAGTAGGCATAAGAAAAGCTCTCTGCTCTCTCATTATTTGCTCAAGATCAGGATAAAAATTTGTGTAGGTGTCTCCTCTCTCCTTTCTACCAGGAAGACCAGATGATAATCACCTGAGACAATGCTAGACCTGTGTAAGCCCAGAGGCAGCACTAGAAGAATCTATACAACAAACATTGCAAAAAGTAGCTCTGATCTACCATCAAGTTCCCCTATATATTAAATCCCCTACATATGAACTTAGCAAACTTTCAAAGATGCGAATGTTCATTGACCTGTCCAATCCGGTAAGTTAGTTCATGTGTCTGGTGTACATTGTTATGTGCATGAATCCTCTACAAGTAGTTGTGCTTTTCTGTACTTTACTGTATAGTCCTATATAGAGTACAGTAATACGGTATCTTTATTTCAAGCCCAGGATGTCCGGAAGCAAGGGTAAAAGCAGTGATTATGTGGCTAGTACAGCTATGATTTTCAAGGTACTGTACCGTAAGAGTAAAAATGTTTTCCTTATTTTCTGTGTTTGTTGTGTATCATTTATGTGAAAAGTATTACAGACCTATTACAGTACAGTGTTATATAGCTGATTATGTTAGTTGGGTATCTAGGCTAACTTTATTGGACTTAAGAACAAATTGGACTCACAAGCATGCTCTCAAAATGGAACTTGTTCCTATGGAGGGGACTTCCTGTGTTTGCCTTCCCAGAATTCGCTTCCCTTAGAAGCTCAAAGTGGGGCTTCCCTGGTAGCTCAACTGGTGCAGAATCTGCCTGCAATGCAGAAGACCCCAGTTCTATTCCTGAGTCAGGAAGATCCCCTGAAGAAGAGATAGGCTATCCACTCCAGTATTCTTGGGCTTCCATGATGGCTCAGATGGTAAAGAGTCTGCCTGCAATACAGGAGACCTGGCTTTGGTCTCTGGGTTGGGAAGATCCCCTGGAGGATGAAATGGTAACCCACTTCAGCATTCTTGCCTGGACAATCCCCATGGATAGAGGAGCCTGCCGGGCTACAGTTCAGGGATTGGGAAGAGTTGGACATGACTAAGCACAGCCCAGAAGCTCAAAGTCTTTCTTCTGGTTTGCCATTTCTTTATAACATCATTCTTTTTTTTTTTTTTTTTTTTTTAAGATGCTATATAAACCCAAATTCTAACCACCTTTTAAAGTTACTCATCACTGGGTGTTTCCATTTGTATGTGCAATAAACATGTTCATAAATTTCTGCCTGTTTTTTTCTTGTTAGTTTTTTGTCATCTGACTTACAGAGCCCTAGCCAGATAACCTAAAATGGGTAGAAGGAAAAGACATGTTTGCTTCCCCTACAACCTGAACTCCCATTGATATGTTCTGAGTATTGGTTCTTAATGGGGCTTCCCAAGTGGCACAGTGGTGAAGAATCTGCCTGCCAATGCAAGAGACACGAGTGTAATCCCTGGGACAGGAAGATCCCCTGGAGTAGGAAATGGCAACCCATACCAAGATTCTTGCCTGGGAAATCCCATAGACAGAGCAGCCTTGTGGACTACAGTCCATGGGGTCACAAAGAGTTGGACACACATACATACACACGCGCACACACACACACGTCAATTTGTAAGAAATTTCTTCCCAGATTTGGGCACTTCTTTTCTCTCTAGCTAGGAAGGATATGTCCCATGAGCCACAGAAGCCCTTGTGCAGCTATTTCTGTGATTACAAAACAGCTATTCTAGTGTTAATGAACTACATGTTGAAGAGAAATTGCAAGCTACTCCCTTGCTAACAAAGAGTCTTGTGTTTTAGAAAGCAACTTCTCTCATAGTCCAAGGAACAAGGAGATGTTCTTTAGCCCAGGCATCCTACAGCTCTGGCATGTGCATAGGTGTGTGTACTTTAATATGAATTAAACTTCATATAAGTAGTATTTCAGATGCATAGTTTCCTAAGGGGTCATTTATGCCTGCATATAAACATCTATTTATGAAACAAATTTCATTTTTGAAAACAGTTTCAGGTTTAGAGAAAGATCATGACAGTACTGAGAGTTTCCCTATAGCTTGCATCCAGTTTGCACTATTATTAACATCTTAAGTTACTAGCATACATTTGTTACAGTTAATGTACCAATGCTACCTATTACTGTTAGTTTAGGTTTTGCTTTTAGATATTTTTGATGCATTCCACTTTAAAGTCTTTATTGAATTTGTTACAATATTGCTTCTCTTTTATGTTTTAGTTTTTTGGCTAGGAGGCATTTAGGATCTCAGCTCCCTGACCAGGAATCAAAGCTTCACCCCCTGCATTACAAGTGCAGAGTCTTAACCACTGGAGTGCCAGGGAAGTCCCATCTATGATTATTAATAAAGTCTAAATGTTATGCATATTGTCTTAGTTTTTAATCTAAGGTGGTTTTTTGTTTACCAAAGTCTATCCAAGATACTCCACTGCATTTGGTTGTCAATATCTTTTTAGCCTCCTCTTGGCTGTGATAGTTTCTCAGACGTTCCTTGTTTTTGATGACCTTAGGAGTTTCTGGGAAGGCTGGTCAGGTTTTTTTTTTTGTTGTTGTTTGTTTTGCATATTTTTTCCATTAACCACTCTCTTAAGAACTTACTCTGGCCATAGCCAGTGGGTACATTTCCCTTAGTGTAAGTTTAGGGATGTAGCAGCGTTGGCAGTAATTTCCTTGAGGTGAACTCAATGTGCCCATTGCCAGATGTCATTTGCAAGAAGCCTCTTTGGTATAAGGGCTTCCCTGGTGGCTCAGACAGTAGAGCAAGCGTGTACCTGTAATGTGGGAGACCCAGGTTCGATGCCTGGGTTGGGAAGATCCCCTGGAGAAGGAAATGGCAACCCACTCCAGTATTCTTGCCTGGAGAATTCCATGGATTGAGGAGCCTGGTAGGCTACAATCCACGGGGTTGCAAAGAGTTGGACATGACTGAGCGACTTCGCTTCACTTCTTTGGTATAAAAGATTAGATTTTCTTCCAGAATTCCTGCTGTATGAAACAGAAATTTTATCCTGTTTCAAATTCCTAAAAGGTCCTCACGTTTTTAGGGGCCTTCTTTTTAAAATACATTTTGTGCAGTGTCATTGTAAACTGCGAAGGTACTTCTATGATGATCTAAGTGGCTATTGAGGCAATCACGGGTTTTTCAGTTGATAACACTCAGGTATTTGCTGTTGTTTAGTCACTAAGCCATGTCTGACTTTTTGCAACCCCATGGATGGTAGCCTGCCAGGTTCCTCTGTTCATGGAATTTTCCAAGCAAGAATACTAGAGTGGGTTGCCCTTTCCTTCTCCAGGGGATCTTCCTGACTGAGGGACTGAACTCATGTCTCCTGTGCCTCCTGCATTGGCAGGCATATTCTTTACCACTGAGTCACCTGGGAAGCCCTTTAGTATATTATACCAAAGTCTGCAGCCATCTTTTATTCTAAGATATCTGAATTTATGTGTTAAAGAAGGATGCATATATTTGTAGATTCCTGAGACTTGAAATCTTTTGCTCAGGGACCATGCTAGGTCATTCTAACTCCTTCTCATATGTTTAACAAGAAATGTGTTTCTCTTTTTAAGGACCCACCTAAGGAGTCTGTGGGCAATTTTCTTTTCATCAATTATACAATTGCGCCTCTGCCTCTTAAGAAAGTAATAATGACTCAAAACACTTATTTTTCTGGAATAGAGAGCCGGGGAATTCTTCAAAGTAGTTTCACTATGGGATCTGTCACCAACCCTTTCCACCCCCCATGGAATTTTTCACCTTCAAGCAGAAGGCAGAAGCTTTGTGAATAAAACCTAAATACTCATAGAACATTACATTTATAAATGTGTAATGAGAAATGAATGAGCACATGAAGCCCATGGGCCAGTTTCTTTCTTTCAGCATCATAAATGTACTTTCCTATAGAGATTAAAAGAATGAAAGTAGCGCCTAACTCAGAGACAGGAGCTCCCTCTCACTTTGTGCAGCTCCCAATTAGTAACAGTTATGTTTCTCCAGCTCAACCAGCCATAGAAAGTCTTTCCTTATTCTGATGCCAGTAAACCAAGAAAATGTAGCAATTTCTGGACCAAGGTCCTACACGATAAAATCAGAGAACTTAATAATAGCAGTTTATTGTATTTGTTTGCTAAGGTTTCCATAGCAAATTGCTCTAAACTAGGTGCCACTTATAGCTTTTGGGATCCTCAGTTCCCCAACCAGGGATCAAACCTGAGCACTTGGCTGTGAAAGTGCAGAGTCCTAACCACTGGATCACCAGGGGAGGAATGGATTGGGAGATGGTTACTGCCCAGGACGGAGAAGGCGATGGCACCCCACTCCAGTACTCTTGCCTGGAAAATCCCATGGGCAGAGGAGCCTGGAAGGCTGCAGTCCATGGGGTCGCTGAGGGTCGGACACGACTGAGCAACTTCACTTTCACTTTCATACATTGGAGAAGGAAATGGCAACCCACTCCAGTGTTCTTGCCTGGAGAATCCCAGGGATGGGGGAGCCTGGTGGGCTGCCTTCTATGGGGTCGCACAGAGTCAGACACGACTGAAGTGACTTAGTAGTAGTATGGACAGAGGAGTCTGGCAGGACATAGATAGATAGAACCCCTATCTATCCCACATAGATAGCCAGTGGGAATTTACTGTATGAGGCAGGGAACCCACAGTCAGTGCTCTGTGACAACCTAGAGGGGTGGGATGGGGTGGGAGGTGGGATGGAGGTACTAGAAGGAGGAGATGTATGTACACCTACGGCTGATTCATGTTGATGTAAGACAGAAACCAACACAATATTGTAAAAGAACTATCCTTCAATTAAAAAAGAAAAGAAAGCTAATAAATTCTTTAAAAACCTAAAATAACATGCTGTCTTTTCTTCTAGGATCTATCAAGATAGTTCCTGAGGCATATATAAGTACGTTTCTATGTAAGAACCTATTTCTGAATCAGGACAAATTGTGATGAACATTACAGACTCCTTGTTTCTTGTTTAGCAATAACTTAAACAGGCATTGCAAGATGTTCCGAAATGGTTTCATGTGTATAGCTACTGACTAAGCAGGAAAGCAGAGAAAACAACTAACAGGCCCCGCTGGTTTCTCAGAAGCAGCTCTGAATATTTTAAGAGGTCTTCCTTAGGAATCCTGCAGCTGAAAGGCAAACAAGCTCACACCTCTGCTTTCAGTCTGTGCTGCAAGAAATCTGCACAACTGTCACCATCCTAATGCGATCATTTTGTAAGAGTCCTCATCCAATGTTTGCATGCCTTGGATTACATTCCTCATTCCTATCTACCAGGCTTCCTTTCACACTTTCAGAGTCCTAAAACGTACCTCCCCTCCCCCCATCCCAGGCATCTGCGCTTTTGTTGAATCTCGTGGACCATTATGAAGTCCATTATGAAGTTTGTTATGTTGAGCAGCAAAATACTTCCTAACTTGAAAAAGGTCTATTGTTTTAATTCTATCCCCAGGGATGACAGAGACCCACTCGGCTTCCCCCTTCCTTGTGTTATTTTCTCAAATACTTGGACGCAACCATGATATTTTGCCTAGATATTCTTGTTTTCATCACAGCTATTTATAGTTTATTCATCAGGAGGTTTCAAGTCTCTTTACAGTCTTTTCCATTTTTTTTTCCTCTGACCATATTTCAAATTAGACAATATCTCAATCTGAACACTTAATTCTAATAATATGTGTGCTGTGCGTAATAATGGGCGGGGGAGGGGCCATCAGACGGTTTGATTCTTATGATGCACATAGTTAAATGAAAGTGTCAACTGTTTTTCAGATACATTATCTTACCTCTTTCTCTGTATTGCACTTTAAAAAACAATCCATTTTCTTTTTACTCAATATTTGACTCTTAGCGACTTCCCTGGAGTCCAGCGATTAAGACTTCGCCTTCCAGAGCAGGGAGTGCAGGCTCAGTCCCTGGTCAGGGAGCTAAGATCCCACTTGTCTTGTGGCCAAAAATCCAAAACATAAAACAGAAGCAATAAATATTGTTACAAATTCAATAAAGACTTTAAAAAATGCTCCACATCAAAAGAAAATCTTAACAAACATTAAAATTTTTTTAAAATTTTATTCCCAACTCTGAAATCTATCTGTTGTTATAATGTAATCTTCCATGGATACTTTGGGTGTCAAATTTCTCACGCAAAAACTTGTCTATCTTGGTTACCTTATGGCAACTTGGTTTCGTTTGTATTTGAAAATTAGAGATGCATTGGTTGCCTTCACCCATTTCACACAGTCTGTGAAGTTGTACTATAGGCCTGTGGATGGTGCCTGTTCTGATTTCTTGATGCTCAAGGCAGACCAGTTCTTAAATATTTTGAATATCATCCATTCCTGCTTTTAGATATACAGCAAAGGAACTGAACATGGATTGAGAGCTAGATTTAATATTGAGAGCTAGAGCTAATTTTAATCAGAAAAATACCCCTAGTACTCTGCATGACGGAGAAAATAAACTTATAAATGCTATATTGTCTCTAACATCCACATTAAGAGCTGGAAAAAATGATTTTAATTACTCAATTTATCCATTTCTGAAATGATGCTAGTTACAAAAGTCACATATTATCCAACCTTCTAGAGTACACCTATTTGATTTTTTAATATTTCATCTATTTTAAGTTAAGTGTATTATTTGAAGTGTTGAGTTCTCTCTGGATAGTTTGGTGAAAATGTAAAATAATACATTGTTTTCAGCTCTATGCTTCTCCGTGACTATTGTCTATCAATCTTTGTCGTGCGTGCAGTTTTGAATCCGGATACAAAATTTTCCTGCCAGAAGTCAATGCTTACTTCTCATTTGTTTTCATTTCCTGTTGCCTTCAGAGCTCCACACAGAGAAGGTGCTAGATCTGCTATCTCTAAGACGTGCTCCTTTCCCAGGCAGATTGTTTATTTAATGAAAAAGATAGAAGAAAGGTCCACTCTATTTGTTTGGAGTTATATAAATATTCTTAAAAAGGAGGATTTCCTCATTTATTCCACTTCAGCCTTCCTGTTCAGGAAGAGTTTTAAATGCACTTTTCATCACTATATGATGACAGCTAGAGTTATAGTTTTGTAATTGTACCAAATATATTAGAGATACTGGAAATAAGGAAGGTAAGATGCAATAATAATTCTGAACTTCTTTCCATATATATTATAAACACAAGATTATCACATATATATTCAAAACCAGTTTATCATTATAAAGCCAATAATAAAAAACAGTAGATAAAGTGTTATAATAATAACAGAAATGTGGATGTAAATTATGAAATAAAAAATGATAAGTCATTGTTCTGTATGTCAGTCTTATGATTTTATTTTCCTCTTTATTCCACATTCTTCTTCACATGGAGTTTGCTCACCAAGTTTTCATTGTTGCTTAGTGGCTAAGTCATGTCTGACTCTTTTGTACCCCTCATGGACTGTAGTCCACCAGGCTCCTCTGTCTATGGGATTTCCCAGGCAAGAATATTGAAGTGGGCTTCCATTTCCTTCCCCATCACCACATTATAGTTGAAGTAAAAAAAATTATTTAAAAAGTATCATAATAGAAGAATATATTCAATCGGAAACAATTTATTTTATATTCCCCTAGACATTATCTTGTGACTTAAGTTTTAAAATAAACATAGAACTCAGTTCAGTTCAGTTGCTCAGTCGTGCCCGACTCTTTGCGGTCCCATGAATTGCAGCATACCAGGCCTCCCTGTCCATCACCAACTCCCAGAGTTCACTGAAACTCACGTCCATCGAGTTGGTGATGCCATCCAGCCATCTCATCCTGTGTTGTCCCCTTCTTCTCCTGCCCCCAATCCCTCCCAGCATCAGAGTCTTTTCCAATGAGTCAAATCTTCTCATGAGGTGACCAAAGTACTGGAGTTTCAGCTTTAGCATCAGTCTGATCTTTAGCATCAGGACTGATCTCCTTCACAATGGACTGGTTGGATCTCCTTGCAGTCCAAGGGACTCTCAAGAGTTTTCTCCAACACCACAGTTCAAAAGCATCAATACTTTGGCACTCAGCTTTCTTCACAGTCCAACTCTCACATCCATATATGACCACTGGAAAAACCATAGCCTTGCCTAGATGGACCTTTGTTGGCAAAGTAATGTCTCTGCTTTTGAATATGCTATATAGGTTGGTCATAACTTTCCTTTCAAGGAGTAAACGTCTTTTAATTTCATGGCTGCAATCACCATCTGCAGTGATTTGGGAGCCCAGAAAAAT
>SJYQ01006987.1:261536-301542 GCA_006410935.1 Redunca redunca
ATAGTATTTTGTGATTGATGTGTTTCAAGACCCACGTAACAGGCTTTACAGATCACCTCTTTAATGATTGTACTTCTCAGTGAGGTAGGCCCTATTTATCTCCTTCCTTCACAAGGGGAACCAGGAGGAAAGGTGTTAAGTATTATGTTAACAGCAAGAAAGATAATAAGTGGCCTGCGTGAGACAGTGTGCCTGTTCAGTTGCTCAGTTGTGTATGACTCCTGCAAACCCTTGGACTGTAGCCCACCAGGCTCCTCTGTCCATGGGATTTTCCCAGCAAGAATATTGGAATGGGTTGCTGTTCCCTCCTCCAGGGGATCTTCCTGACCCAGGGATCAAACCTGGGTCTCCTGCATTTCTTACTGTGCAGGTGCATTCTTTACTACTGATCGACCAGGGCAGGTGGGGTGGAGAAGCAGACAGTTCAGAGAAATATTCTCCTGACATTGTGATTTGTCACAAGACCTTAATTTTTAAATTAGATTTACCTTAAAAATTATGTTTAGCTTAGTATAATATTGAATTGATTTTGCCATTCAAGAGCAGATAATTTGCCGAGTGACTAACACTAACCAGGGCTGGGATTGTTACCTTGCAGGGCTAACCTACAAAGTAAATAATTGTGTGGATAATGGCAAAGACTCCCATTAAAAACTGGGAGAGAGGATTTTTTTCCCATTTTTTTAAGGTCTTTATTAAATTTGTTACAGTATTGCTTCTGTCTTATATTTTGGTCTTTTGGCCATGAGGAATGTGGGGTCTTAGCTCCCCATTCGGGGATCAAACCCACACTATCTGTATTGGAAGACAAAGTCTTAACCACTGGACTGCCAGGAAAGTCCCCATGACAGAGAATATTTTGAATGATGGTTTTGACAGGACTATCTCTATCCATTAGAAGTGATTTAATAACAATAAAAGAAACTTGTTCTAAGAATAGGTCATATTTACTATGATGTTTATTATTATTATAGCCAAGGAAAAAAGACCAGATGAAAATAAAAGTAATAATCAAGCAGAAGTTATAAACTATGACCAATGTTAGTACAATAGATATCAATAGATACTGTGTTTTCTTTTTATTGAAAAATCTCTTCAGGCACTGATGGTAAAATTGTTTGATAATAAACTTATATGAGAGCATAGATGTGAAAAATGCAAAATCTCCAAGAGTTCATTATCAGACTACATTTAATTTCCAGAAATTAGCATACAGATAACTTTGAGGCACTGCTGTGTAGGAAGAGTGAAAATGGAGACCAGATCATGAGGTCTATGTAATTCACTCTTTAAAAAATTACATCTGATTTCTATTCAGTTAATAATATGCTTATTAATCTGGATTATAAATATCATTTACACAATATCTCTGTTACCTGATGGAGTTTTAATTTCTACTTCTTCATTATTAAGGAAATAAGTGTAATTTAATTTTCTATTTGAATTGAACAGTTACATTTAATCTTGGAATTCCTAAAGAATAAGGGCCGGTATACTTTTGTATCAGCTTTATTTTTTGACCCTAAGACATTATGAGAGTAGGCTAGATGTGTTGGAATTTTGTTCTGTTGAGGTTTGAATTACATTAGGGCTTTTTCATTCTATAGGGTGAATTAAATTGTAAAGATGAATATCAGCTACTTGTGTTATTTTTTTTCAATTCTCAGAACATTTTTAAAGTACATTAAACATTCTAGTATAAAAATAGTGAAGTAAAAATCACCAAGCTGGTTATACTAGCCAGCATAATTACTTAAAGAAAATAAGGCAATAGTAGTAAATAATTTTATCTAAATCATAATACCCACAAATATAGATGGCCTTACTTAAAGAGAAAAGGACTATATTCAAACCACCATGACACAGCAGAGAAAGAAAAATGTCATGGATTCAATGTCATGTAAGACACACCATGTTTTCTTTAAATGATAAAAAGAGGTTGTCAGGTGTTTTATCACAGTTCCTTGAAGTTGACACATGACCTTTAGATTTGTCATGCATAATACATGATTTTCTTGTTTGGAGTTGTAGCAAATAAGTTTCCAGTTTGCAGTTTTGTTCTGCAGTGAATTACGTTAATTATTCTGTTCTTCTTATTTAGAATTTTGGACATTATTTCCAGAAGAGTCGTAGTTTGAAGTGCCTCAAAATCTTTGAACTCAGAAAGGTAAAGGAAGTTGCTTTATGTCAAAGGCTATGATAAAAGCAAAATAAAAAGCAAACAAACACTGAATAAATATTGGAAATCTTTAAATAGCTTTCTTTGTGTTGATCTCAAGCATGCCAATAACTCATTAAACTGTATTGTGGTCTTAGTTTAGTCACTAAGTTGTGCCCAACTCTTGTGACCCCATAGACTGTAGCCCACCAGGCTCCTCTGTCCATGGGAGTGGGTTGCCATTTCCTTGTCAATGGGATCTTCCTGATCCAGGAATCAAACCCGGGTCTCCTCTACTACAGGCAGATTCTTTACTGACTGAGTTACCAGGATATTAGTTGGTGTAATAAATGTAAGAATTGTGACTCTGGAAGCTTCCTCTTGGTTCCTTTAGAAAGAACCACATCTGAAACAAACTGAAGTAAGAAAAAGTACAATTGTGCAAAAGAAATGAGAAGAGAATTTTATACACTCCCTCAGCAACTTTCTATTCTGCTCAACTGTGCAACTGCACTGCCCAGTCATTCGTCCTTCCTTTCTGATCATCTTCCTTTTTCTGTAAGTCATGATATGTTATTGCTTTCTCCTCTGTCCCAGGTTTGGGTTACATGAATCCACCACTAACTTGTGCCAGATGTTTCTCTGACCAAGATGGCTGATTCTTCTCTTTCTCCTCTGGGTGAAGAATTACTATTGTTTTTTTCTATCCTTCAAATATGTTTTTTTAAATCATTTTTATTAGAGTATAATTAATTTACAATGTTGTATTAGTTTCATGTGTACAGCAAAGTGAATCAGTTGTACATATACATATATCCACGCATTTTTAGATTATTTTCCCATAACAGTCATTACACAGTATTGAGTAGAGTTACCTGTGCTACACAGAAGTTCTTGTTAGTTATCTATTTGATATATAGTAGTGTGAACTATTGGAAAAGGCAATGGCAACCCACTCCAGTACTCTTGCCTGGAGAATCCCATGGACAGAGGAGCATGGTAGGTTGCAGACTATGGGGTTGCGAAGAGTCGGAAACGACTGAGTGACTTCACTTTCAGTTTTCATTTTAATGCTTTGGAGAAGGAAAGGGCAACCCACTCCAGTGTTTTTGCCTGGAGAATCCCAGGGACGGAGGAGCCTGGTGGGCTGCCGTCTGTGGGGTTGCACAGAGTCGGACACAACTGAAGCAACTTAGCAGCAGCAGCAGTAGCAGCAGTGTGAACTATAATTGCTGGAGGCTGTCACTGGAATTTTTTATCACACCTTTCATCACCATGATGATTTTCTTTTATACCTTTTCGGAGTCCTCCTCAGCTTTGGCAACTAAGCCTAGTTATCACTGACATAAATGGCCACCTTGATTTCCTTATTATGGTTTTCCTGATAAGATTTCTCTTCTTATGATACCTTTGAACTATTTCTACCTACTGACCTCATTATTTTATGACTTCTTTCTTTGCATCTTCTAAGATATTAGGACAAGAAAGTAAATGTGAATGAACTCAGTGTGGATTAAAGCTGAATGCTTTTACTTTATTTTTAATTTTTTTATACTCTTTATTTTATATTGGTGTATAGCCAATTAACAACATTGTGATAGTTTCAGGGGGACAGCAAGGGACTCAGCTAGACACACATGTATCCATTTTCCCAAACTCCCCTTCCATCCAGGCTACCACACAACATTGAGCAGAGTTCCCTGTGCTGTACAGTAGGAACTTGTTTGTTACCCATTTTAAATGTACCGGTGTGTACATGTCAACCGTTAACTCAAATGGGGTGGAATAAAGCTCGAGTGCTTTTAAAGAGAAAGCTCATACACTACTGAGATTTTATACTGCCAGATGTAAAGACAGCTTATTCCTTATTTTGTAAAATATGAGACCTTAATCACAAGACTTTCATTACCTCAGAAAACATCCACTGTACAGAATATTTCCAGCTGACTGTTATTAACAATTAGAGTATCCGTAATATCATAGTGATGTAATTGTTGCTATATATATCAGCTCAGAGACTGTTTCACAAAGAAGTCTCCTCTCAGGTCTAACCTATTTTGTTCTGAGATTGATTTGGAAATTTTGCATAAATTTTCTTCTCCTAACCTATCTTCAAGTGATGTTGCTGCTATAACCTATAGCCACTGGGTTTAGGTGATCGTGGGAATTCATCACTGATTCCTCTCAATCTGAAATTATAGTTATTTTTACCTTAAGTGGGTGGTATGTTCTGCAATTAGTCTACAGAGCAAAACTCACACATGCTAAAAATTAGTGAGAATATTTTAAAGAGCCCATGAAATACACTGAACACGATTGTGTGCCTCAAAAGTTTGAGTATGTTATTATTTTCATACATACACTAAAATACGAAAACTACTAAACTAGACTAAAGAAAAAAACTAAGGCAAGATCTATAATGTGAACATTTGTCCATTCAAACCGGTCTTCTTTTAAGACAGACATGGAATTCCTAGTAATGAATTGGAGATGAATTGGTAATTCCTAGTAATGAATTGGTCCATTTTTACTGTATTTCTGTCTTCACAGTAAGCTTTATTCATGTCAACAGTGTTAAGATGAAGATGACAAGAGATATAGTGAAGTCACATCTATGCACTGGATGAGATGATCATCAGGTTCCAAAGTTAGGGAGTAGGTTAACTGGGTAACACTACATCTTCCCTGTCATGGTCCTTATTCTGAACTGTCATATCTTTTAACCTCTAACTCCTGTATGGATTACCATATTTTCTCTCATGATTGGTAGTTATTTTAATATTTGTACTATCTGCACAGCCAAGGTCTTAAATATACATTAATATTTTGATTCAATAAAGCATAGGCATTTGAATAGCTAATTTCTCACCTCCAATTTTCTAATTTTTTTCTCATTAGGAGGAAAACAAAGTTCAATATTTATAAGAAGTAATGAACATTTTTTTTATATATACCATTTTCTAATCCATTCTTCTATATTCTAGTGCATGTCCACTCACATAGACTGTGGTTCTTCTTTTTCCTTCCACCGCTTCTATTTTTTAATAATTAAAAAAGTTATGTATTTATTTACTTAATTATATTTGAGCAGAAAATAAGGAGAATTTCCATATGTCCTTTCCATTCCCAGGCTCCCCCATTATCAATATCTCCCACCACGTAGCATGTTTTTCACAAGCCATGAACCAACATTGATATAACATTATCACCCCAAGTTTACCACTTATATTTGGTTCACTATTTGTGTTATACTTTCTATGAGTTTTGACAAATGACTAAACACATGTGTCTACCATCATAGTATTGATGTTATACAGAACACTTTCACTGCCCTGAAAATCCCATGTTCTACCTGTTCAACTACTAACTTCTGGCAACCACTGATCTTTCTACTGCTCCATAGTTTCGCCTTTTCTAGAATGTCATATAATTAGAATCACACAGCACAGAGCCTTTTTAGAATGGCTAATTTCACTGAGTAATGTGATTATTTTCTCCATGTCTCATTGAATGTTAAATGGGAATTTTAAGGAACCATTAATAGCAATATTTTTATTTAACTCTGAAAAGAGATGTAAATGTGCTTTTTGAACAAAATTATTGATTATTTGAATACCTCCTGCTTCTTCAATAAAGTGTGGTCAGGAAGATATGAAAATTATGACAGATTAATTATTATAAAAGCTAAATAATAGAAAATGTAATGATGAGATAATAATTCTGACCTAGGTTCACTGGACAGTAAGAGCTGTTGTACAGTGAGATTTTAGTATTAATCAGCTCTTGCTTGTTGCAAGTAGGAACGGACTGTACATTTGTAGAATTGGATTGAATGAACTCTAAGGATATGTTGATGCTGTGAAAGTGCTGCACTCAATATGCCAACAAATGGAAAACTCAGCAGTGGCCACAGGACTGGTAAAGGTCAGTTTTCATTCCAATTCCAAAAAAAGGCAATGCCAAAGAATGCTCAAACTCCCGCACAATTGCACTCATCTCATACACCAGTAAAGTAATGCTCAAAATTCTCCAAGCCAGGCTTCAATAATACGTGAAATGTGAACTTCCAGATGTTTAAGCTGGTTTTAGAAAAGGCAGAGGAACCAGAGATCAAATTGCCAACATCTGCTGGATCATGGAAAAAGCAAGAGAGTTCCAGAAAAACACCTATTTCTGCTTTATTGACTACGCCAAAGCCTTTGACTGTGTGGATCACAATAAACTGTGGAAAATTCTTCAAGAGATGGAAATACCAGACCACCTGACCTGCCTCCTGAGAAGTCTATATGCAGGTCAGGAAGCAACAGCTAGAACTGGACATGGAACAACAGACTGGTTCCAAATAGGAAAAGGAGTACGTCAAGGCTGTATATTGTCACCCTGCTTATTTAACTTATATGCAGAGTACATTATGAGAAACCCTGGGCTGGAGGGAGCACAAGCTGGAATCAAGATTACCGGGAGAAATATCAATAACCTCAGATATGCAGATGATATCACCCTTATGGCAGAAAGTGAAGAAGAACTAAAGAGCCTCTTGATGAATGTGAAAGAAGAGAGGGAAAAAGTTGGCTTAAAGCTCAACATTCAGAAAACTAAGATCATGGCATATGATCCCATCACTTCATGAGAAATAGATGGGGAAACAGTGTCAGACTTTATTTTTTGGGGCTCCCAAATCACTGCAGATGGTGATTGCAGCCATGAAATTAAAAGACGCTTACTCCTTGGAAGGAAAGTTATGACCAACTTAGACAGCATATTAAAAAGCAGAGACATTACTTTGCCAACAAAGATCTGTCTAGTCAAGGCTATGGTTTTTCCACTAGTCATGTATTGGTGTGAGAGTTGGACTATAGGGAAAGCTGTGCACTGAAGAATTGATGCTTTTGAGCTGTGGTGTTGGAGAAGATTCTTGAGAGTCCCTTGGACTGCAAGGAGATCCAACCAGTCCTTCATAAAGGAGATCAGTCCTGGGTGTCATTGGAAGGACTGATGTTGAAGCTGAAACTCTAATACTTTGGCCACCTGATGCAAAGAGCTGACTCATTGGAAAAGACCCTGATGCTGGTAAAGATTGAGGGCAGGAAGAAAAGAGGATGAAAGAGAATGAGATGGTTGGATGGCATCACTGACTCAATGGACATGGGTTTGGGTGGACTCCAGGAGTTGGTGATGGACAGGGAGGCCTGGCATGCTGTGGTTCATTGGGTTGCAAAGAGTCGGTCACGACTGAGTGACTGAACTGAACTGAACTGAACTGAATGTTATGTTGCCCAAAAGGAAGGCAAATGTTTAAATGTTATATTTTTTCTAAATTTAATCCAATTATTTGCATGGATTAAAAAAAATAATTTTATTCTAATTTAATTAAAATGCAGCATAGAGAATTAGGACAGTCATTTGAAGTTCATGGTTAAATAAATGTAACTATGGTGAAATCTGTCACACTGAAAATAAAATCTGTTTTTCTATGCTTTAATTCTTATGTCCTATGTTTCTTTAACAGTAATATTCAGACTCTTAGATTTTAAAGGAATTTAATATGTCATCAAACTTGAGGAAATAATCAATTACTGTTTGACTGAATGTTTCCCTTCTCAGGTGGTTGTTTTAATGCAGATATTAACTATGATACTTACCGATGAAGAATTGCTATTGAATTTAAGTCATGAAATCTGTTCTTCAGCTTTGCTCCAATCCTATCAGGGGATTTACTCAGTTAGAAGCTTGATACACACCACCACTAGGAAACTGAGTACATGATTATTGTCAATGGTGAGATATCATTTCTGAAAACATGTATATAAACAAAGAACAGTCTTCCAGTCTTTTTTACAATTGCTTTAAAAGTAATTTTGTATTATTAACCTTAAAAATGCGTTCCAATATACACGAGGTACAGACAAATACTGTTTGATTCCACTGATTCAAAAAGTACCTGCTGCTGCTGCTAAGTCACTTCAGTAGTGTCTGACTCCATGCAACCCCTTATACGGCAGCCCACCAGGCTCCTCTGTCCCTGGGATTCTCCAGGCAAGAACATTGGAGTGGATTGCCATTTTCTTCTCCAATGCATGAAAGTAAAAAGTGAAAGAAAATCACTCAGTCATGTCCAACTCTTCTGCAACCCCATGGACTGCAACCTACCATGCTCCTCTGTCCACAGGATTTTCCAGGCAAGAGTATTAGAGTGGGTTGCCATTGTCTTCTCCAGAAAAGTTCCTAGAATAGTCAAATTCATAGAACCAGAAAGTACACTGGTAGATGCCATGGGTCAGAGGGTGGGTGAGAGGGAGGGAGAATGAGGAGTTTATGTTTAATGGAAACAGAGTTTCAGTTTAAGAAGGTGAAAAATTCTGAAGATGGATGATGGTGAGAGTTGTACAACAGTGTGAATGTTCTTAGTGCTACTGAACTGTACAATTAAATATGGTTAAAATAATGTTTTATATTATGTGATTTGACTAGAAAAAATTTATTTTTATTTTTTCAATAGTATTTATTAGATATCGTGTTTGTTTTTAAAATTTAGTTTTGAGCTTTAGCTACCTGTATTTAGTTACCATCCAGTCTTCACTTTAAGGCAAAATTCAGTTGAAATTTACATCAAATCTGTCAGACACATATAGCAATTGTGTGAAATCAAGGAAATCCATTAAGTATAACTTTTCAGCATCAATCATTCTAATAACAATTGTTCAAAAGACCTCATTCTATACAGAACTTGATTTATTTTAGAGAAAATGAAGTCAAAAGATTAAGTAAACTAAAATAAACTCAACATCTCTATAATATTTTCTTTTAGAAGCTATTTACATATCAAGAAAAAACACTGGCTGGAAACTGCTGAAATCAGATAAGAGGGCTCTATGAATCCTTTGACTCTAACGGAGTGCAATTAACTGATAAAGGGAGTGTGTTTACACATCTTCAAAGCTATCACCACCCTTTATAAAACAGATCCATTTCTTCTTTGGCAGTTATATTCTATGGGAAAAGAATACAATTCCATTTTGCTTTCTAATTTTAACTTTGGAAGACAAAGTCTCAAAAGACTGTTTGATTTAATTCTAGTTAATAAAGTTAAAAATTCAGGGACTTCCCTGGTGGTTCAGTGGTAAAGAATCTGCCTGCTAATGCAAGAGACCTGGGTTCGATACCTGACCCAGAAAGACCCTACATCCTGTGGAGCAACTAAGCCTATGCACCATAGCTATTGAGCCTGTGCTCCAGAGCCCGGGAGCTGCAACTATTGAGCCCACATACCCAAGAGCCTGAGCTCCAGCAACATGAGAGTCCACTGCAATGAAAAGACCAGGTATCAAATCAAAGAACAGCTCCCGCTTACCAAACCTAGAGAAAAGCCTGTGCAGCAATGAACACTCAGTACAGTAAAAAAAAAAAATTAAAAATTCAAATTAAAAAAAATCAGTGTTCAATTGTTGAAATATAATTAAAAAGAGAAACTTTAACTCAGAAAACCTCTTTACAAAGATAGTAGAAAATAAATCAGTTTATTCATAATCAAAAATGAAACCAGAATGTGATACACATCACAACTGGTTAAGAGACTGCAAAATCAGAAAGAAACCTCACCTTTCTGTATATCCAAGCAGATAAAACCCATTACACGCATGTTCTCAAGATAAACATCACTAGTTCACAAGGAAGTGGACCTGATAGCACTTTTTGTCTCACTGATTCATCCTAACTTTATCACGGTAGTTGGGGAGATCCCCTGTGTTGTCTATCTAGAAGAGAAAAAAAAATTCTACTAAATTCAAGAGCATACAGGAGAGTTAGACGCTTCCTTTCCCACAGGACTGAGAAGATAAGAGTGCTGTCTACCTCAGCGTTTGCCTTTCAAGAAGATGGCTCACAGAACCTTGTGAAAACATTCCCTAGCCATGAGACTGGCAGAGACTTATTTAGTCATTATAAAGATTTACAAACATTAGAAAAGGACAGGAAAAAATTCTAGAGCCAAAGGCAGAGAGAGGGAGAATTAATCATTTTTTTTTAATTGGAGTATAGTTGCCTTCCAAGGTTGTATTAGTTTCTGCTGTACAGCGAAGTGAATCAGCTATATGTGTACACATGTCCACTCTTTTTAGAATTTCCTTCCCATTTAGGTCACATCAGAGCACTGAGTAGAGCTCCCTGGGCTACACAGTCAGTTTTCATTAGCTATCTATTTTATACATAGATATGTATATATGTCAATCCTAATCTCCAAATCCATTCCACTCCCTTCTTTCCCCCTTGGTAGCCATACATTTGTTCTCTATGTCTGTGCCTCTATTTCTGCTTTTCAAATAAGTTCACCTATACCATTTTTTCAAGATTCCCATATATGCATTAATACAAAGTATTTGTTGTTCTCTTTCTAACTTACTCCACTCTGTATGACAGTCTCTAGATCCATCCACATCTCTGCAAATGGCACAGTTTCCTTCTTTTCTATGGTGGAATAATATTCCACTGCATATATGTACCAGGTCATTTTTACCATTTCTGTGTTGATATAATCTTCTTATTTTTAATTCATATTTGCCTTGATACCATGTGAAGGAATAGAGAAATAGTGTTATAAATTTATTATAATTCCTTTCCTCCTTTTTCAATCACCTGGAGAGCTTTCTTCAGGTGCTACCTATTTTTAAAAACAGCTTTATTAAGGTGTAACTGACAGGGACATACAATCCATTGCAATATTTAAAGTGTACAGTTATATTTGACATATATACACACCTGTGAAACTATGACAACATTGGGAAGGAAAAAGCTTTCTTCTACTCTTCTAGGTTCTTTTGGCTGTTTGAACAATTAAGTTGGCATAAGACAGATTAACAGGAGAAAAACAAATACGTATGAGAGCCCCATGAGAATACAAGACCCAGGGGCAGTCATGCAGTGAGGCTTACACACCATCCTGAGCTATGGAGAGTATGTAAAGGTCTGGGACTTCAAAGAGGGAGGAAGACAATTTACAGGAAGATGGGAGAGGCAAATGTTTGGCAAACAAATGTTTGTAGTGCCATCTGGAGACATGAGGCCCAGAGAGGAATTTGAACAAACCAGCTTGCCTGAGCTCCCCAAAGCCCACTCACCCTCTCTCTAGTTGTCCCTGGTGATCACCCTCTTCCTGGACTAGACCCTCCATCCAAGTTCTTTTAGTCAGTTAAAGAGGAGGTTAAAAAAGTTCCTCCTGAGTCTTTCAAGCCTTGATTGTCTTCAGCTCAAGATAACCCATGTGCCAAAGTGGCAAATTTGGGGGAGGCTCCTTCTGAACCCCTTCTACCACAGTCCAGACAGTGAACCTATTCATCATCCTTGAACGCTTTCTCCCACTTCTAATTCCTTCTCTCCACCACTCCCACTCCTCCCTTCTCCAGGCACACACTGTTCTACTCTCCATCACTATAAATTAGTTTCATGTTTTAGAGTGCTATATAAATGGAATTATTCATTAGGTACTTTTGTAGGTCTACTTTTTCACTCAGTGTAGTATCTCAAAGCTCATCCATATTGTCACAGGTTAGATAGGTCTTTCTATTCATTGCTAAGTAGCAATGAAAAGTATATACTAAAAGTGTGCTAATGCACACATCCATTAATAGACATTTGACTTGCTTCCAGTTTTTGACTATTACAAATGAAACTGCAGTGAACAGTATGTGAGTGGTCCTTGGATAGACATGTATATTCTATTTTCCTGGGTAAATACCTATTAGAGAAATGATTGAACTATATGGGAGTAAAGAGGAGCTGAATGATGATGTTGTTGTTCAGTTACTCAGTCATGTCCCATTCTTTGCAACCCCATAGACTGCAGTGCACCAGACTTCCCTGTCCTTCACTATCTCCTGGACTCAGGTCAAACTCATGTCCACTGCATCAGTGATGCCATCCAACCATCTTGTCCTCTGTCATCCATTTCTCCTCCTGCCCTCAATTTTTCCCAACATCGGGGTCTTTTCCCATAAGTCGACTCTTTACATTAGGTGGTTGAAGTACTGGAGCTTCAACTTCACATCATTCCTTTCAATGAATATTCTGGGTTGATTTCCTTTGGGATTGACTGGCTTGCCACCCTAAAAATATGCTTCTTTAGCATAAGGGTTATTTTGAGTGATTATTTTTTAATATAGAGCTGACACAAGATAACCTCTGAAAACAGTGTAGGATTTACATTTTTTGTGAAATTTACATTTATAAAGGAAATCTCCCTTGGTACAGATGTCTCCCTTCTCTTCCAGGAAGGAAGGATGATTCTAAAGTCCAAGAAAATTTTATCACTGGTGAAGTCAGTGACTTAAATCTGCCTAACAAACATTCTTGTTTACCTTGCTTTTCTAGGTATCTCCCCATAACTGTACCTGCACCCCAGTGCACAGTTTCTTTTCTTTTGTTTTTAGCCGATGATATTCAAACTGGAGTTCTAAGTCTCCTTGGAGAGTTACTCATTTTTTCTTGGATAACTCCCCTGTATGCCTGAGATATACATGTTAATTGTCTTTTAAGAGAAGATTCTCAGCCAAGAACTCAGAAAGGTAGAAGGAAATTAGGAAGGAAAATTATTTTTCTTTTCCTATAGGAGACATGGGCTTCCCCAGTGGCTCAGCAGTAAAGAATCTGCCTGCAATGCAGGAGACACAGGAGACTGGATTCGACCCCTGGATCAGGAAGATCCTCTGGAGGAGAAAATGGCAACCTACTCCAGCATTCTTGCTGGGAAACTCTCATGGACAGAGGAGCCTGGTGGGCTGCAGCTCATGGGCTCACAAGAGTTGGGCGTGACTGAGTGACTAACCCTTTCACTTCACTTTTACTTTAAATATCCATGAGCAATGTATGGCACCCGCTCCAACATTTGGTATAATATGTTTAGTTTTTTCTTTTCCTTTAATTTAAGCCAAATTAATAGCTTTGTGGTGATATCTTATTGTGGTTTTAATTTGCATTTTCTTAATTATAATGATACTGAACACGTTATAATATTCTATGAAGTGCATTGGAATAGGCCACTCCAAAAATTCCACTCTGGCATAAGGGTTACTTTGAGTTGAAGGTAATTGAGAAACAGCAGACACAGGAAGAACTCTCTGTCCTCTCTTGTTCTGCCTGAAAAGCAGGACATAAATTTCCCTTTATAAAGATGACATAAATGTCCATATATGAAGGCGTTCCCTTCTCCTATACCAGGAAAGAGTGAACAACTCTTATCTGCTTAACACACCTTACTAAACAATCCTTATGCCAGAGTTTCCTAGTCACCTTTTCCACCCCCAGGAGCCCAAATCTTCTTTTCTCCTATTTCTTCACCTGTCTACAAAGTATTACCCTTTGTTAAATGATAAATAAGCTCTGAGTTAAGCCACCTCTGGTTTTCACTTCTTTCCTGTGAATTCTCCATGCATGTAAAATTAAAAGCATCAATAAAATGTATGTGCCTTTTCTTCTGTTCATCTGTCTTTGGTCAGCGTGATACTCATGCCTTAGATGCTGCACCGAAGAGGATGGAGAAAAAGACTTTTCTCCCCCACAGCATCCATATATTGAAGCATCGGTTCAATTTTTACTTTTACTTTTCTTTTTGGCCAAGCTATGTGACATTTTTTTTCTAACATCTTCAGCATTTAATCAATGAATTGTTGCATCTGCCTGCAATACAGGAGACCAGGGTTTGATTCCTGGGTCTGGAAGATCCCCGGAGAAGAAAATGGCAAGCCACTCTAGTATTCTTGGCTGGAAAATCCCATGGATAAAGGAGCCTTGTGGGCTACAGTCCATGGGGTCCCAAGAGTCGGACACAACTTAGCAACTAGACCACCAAAGAATGTTCAAATTATCACACAATTGCACTCATCTCACACATCAGCAAACCAATGCTAAAAATTCTCCAAGCCAGGCTTCAATAGTATGTGACCTGAGAACTTTAAGATGTTCAAGCTGAATTTAGAAAAGGCAGAGGAACAAGAGATCAAATTACCAATATCTACTGGATCATCTAAAAAGCAAGAGAGTTCCAGAAAAACATTTAGTCTTGCTTTATTGACTACATCAAAGCCTTTGACTGTGTGGATCACAACAAACTGTGGAAAATTCTGAAAGAGATGGGAATACCTGAGAAATCTGCATGCAGGTCAGCAAGCAACAGTTAGAACTGGACATGGAACAATGTTCTTGTTCCAAACCGGGAAAGGAATACATCAAGGCTGTATACTGTCACTCTACTTATTTAACTTATATGCAGTGTACATATTCCAAAATGCCTGGCTGGATGAAACACAACTTGGAGTCAAGATTGCAGGGAAAAATATCAATAATCTCAGATATCCAGATGACACCACTCTTATGTCAGAAAGTGAAGAGGAACTAAAGAGCCCTTGATGAAAGTTAAAAAGGAGAATGAAAAAGCTGGCTTAAACTTCAACATTCAATAAAGAAAGATCATGACATCTGGTCCCATTGCTGCTGCTGCTGCTAAGTCACTTCAGTCATGTCCGACTCTGTGCGACCGCATGGACAGCAGCCCACCAGGCTCCCCTGTCCCTGGGATTCTCAGGCATGTCCAACTTTTTGCCACTCCATGGACTGGAGTGGGTTGCCATTTCCTTCTCCAATGCATGAAAGTGAAAAGTGAAAGGGAAGTCGCTCAGTCGTGTCCGACTCTTAGCGACCTCATGGACTGCAGCCTACCAGGCTCCTCCGTCCATGGGATTTTCCAGGCAAGAGTACTGGAGTGGGGTGCCATTGCCTTATCTGATCTGATCCCATTACTTCATGGCAAATAGATGGGGAAACAATGGAAACAGTGTCAGACTTTATTTTCTTGGGTTCCAAAATTATTGCAGATGGTGACTTCAGCCATGAAATTAAAAGATGCTTTCTCCTTGGAAAAAAAAAGTCATGAGGAACCTAGACCACATATCAAAAAGCAGAGACATTCCTTTGCCCACAAAGGTCCATCTAGTCAAAGCTACGGTTTTTTTCAGTAGTCATGAATGGATGTGAGAGTTGGACTATAAAGAAAGCTGAGCACTGAAGTATTGATGCTTTTGAACTGTGGTGTTGGAGAAGACTCTTGAGAGTCCCTTGGACTGCAAGGAGATCAAAACAGTCAATCCTAAAGGAAATCAGTCCTGAATATTCATTGGAAGGACTGATGCTAAAGCTGAAGTTCCAATACTTTGGCCACCTGATGTGAAGAACTGACTCATTGGAAAAGACCCTGATGCTAGAAAAGATTGAAGGCAGGAGGAGAAGGAGATGACAGAGGCTGAGATTGTTGGATGGCATCACCGACTCGATGGACAACAGTTTGAGCACTCTGGGAGTTGGTGATGGGCAGGGAAGCCTGGTGTGCTGCAGTCCATGGAGTGGCAAAAAGTTGGACATGCCTGAGCAACTGAACTGAACTGATGCAACAGGTGAGATATTAGTTCTCCAACCAGGGATCACACACGTACCCTCTGCCTTGGAAGGCAAAGTCTTAACCACTGGACTGCCAAATTTTACTTTTAACTGGGTTACATGCTTTCTTATTGTTGAGATTTGAGAGTGCTTTACATACTTTTATATAAATCCTTTAACGGACATACGTTTTGCAAAAGTTTTATTCTAGCCTGTGGCTTATCTTTTCATTCTCTTACCAGTTACTTTTGAAGAGCAAAAGTGGTTCATTTGATGAATTTTTAAAAATCAGTTTGTTCTTTAATGGATTGTACTTTTAGTGTCATTGTCGTCATTGTTTAGTCACTAAGTCATGTCCGACTCTTTGTGACCCATGATTTGTAGCCTGCTAGGCTCTTCCATCCGTAGATTATCCAGTCAGGAATACTGGAGTGGGTTGCCATTTCCTTCTACAGAGGATCTTCCCAACCCTGGGATCAAATTCATGTCTCCCGCATTGGCAGGCAGATTTTTTTTTTACCACTGAGTCAGCAAGGAAGCCCCTTTTAGTGTCATATCTAAGAACAATTTCACTAACAAAATCACAAAAGTTTTCTCCAACGTGTTCTCCTTGAAGTAGTATAGTTTTAACATTTACATGTAGCACTAAACCCATTTTGAGTTAATTCTTTGCATATGGTATAAGACATCAAGCCAAGTGGGGTTTTTCTGGCTTTTTTAAAAAAACTTTTGTTTTTGTTTGTGCATATAGATATCTAGTTATTCAACACCATTTTTTGAAAAAGCTGTTCTTTGACCACTGACATGCCTTCATACTTTTGTCAAAGCTCAGTTGTCTTTGTATGTGTGAGTCTATTTCTGGATTCTCTATTATGTACTATTGATCTAGCTATCTCTATTTACTTCCATAAGTATGTTTTAATTGCAGTTGGTTAATATGTCTTGAAATCTAATAGTGTTCATATCCACTTTGTTCTGCTTTTTCAAAGTTGCTTTGGTTATTCTGTCTTTTGCATTTCCTAAGAATTTTAGAAACAGCTTGTTAATTTCTACAAATTTTTCTATCAAGGTTTTATTTGGGAGTGCCTTAAATCTAGGCAATTTGGAGACAACTGACATCTTAATACTGAGACTCCAACCTATGAATGAGATATGTCTCTCTGTTTAAGATTTTTTTAACTTCTTTAATTTACACACAGATCACAAACATGTAAACCAGTAATTACAATAAGCCTATGAGCCCACAAAGGGGAGGCTACTAAATTCTACCTGCAGTTTCAGAGAAAAATTTTGAATAAAAGGTCATCTTTCTTCTGACTCTCACGGTAAATATGTGAAATTTGGTAAGCAAGTAAGCTCAGGGACAAAAGAAAATTTACTGGTGTGTGAGTTAGGATTAAACATTTAAAGAAATATGTAGTTATGGTTCGACATGTTGGAAGTCATTACTGGTTATGAGAATTAAGAACACAGATATGTGTTTAGACCTTGATCTTAGTGCTCCTGGAAGATAACCAGTCTTATTCCTCTGAGCAATAGGGGATATTAAAGAATTTTAAGCAGAGGAGCCACAGCATGTTGAAACCATCATTCTGAAAGTTGAGTGACTTGTTTAAATATTTTTAAAGATGTTTATATTTTAACCCATATAAACTCCTGGAGGGTAATCTCCATATTTGTGGAATACCATGCACATTGTATAAATATTATTTATTTTTGTTTGACTTAAATTTATCTCTATTTAGCATTATAAAATACATCTTAGCTGTACTGACATAGGACTCCAGTGAGCAAGTTTAACCCTAACACTGTACCTGACTCTGATGTTTTTCATGTTTTCTAGTTTCAGTTATTTTATTCTATTTTTTTCAGTTTCTATTCTTTTAAGCTTATTCTCTGGTATCATCATTCAACTGTACAAAAGAGTTCCTTTTTTTTTTTTTACTGTACTGATTTTGTTCTTGTCTTTATTAGGTTCAGTTTTAAACTCCCTTATACACTTAGTGGGTTTCCCTGGTGTCTCAGATGGTAAAGAATTCACTTGCACCTGTACCCCAATGTTCATCCCAGCACTGCTTATAATAGCCAGGACATTGAAGCAACCTAGATGTCCATCAGCAGACGAATGGATAAGAAAGCTGTGGTACATATATACAATGGAGTATTACTCAGCCATTAAAAAGAATACATTTGAATCAGTTCTAATGAGGCAGATGAAACTAGAGCCAATTATACAGAGTGAAGTAAGCCAGAAAGAAAAACACCAATACAGTATACTAATGCACATATATGGAATTTAGAAAGATGGTAATGATAACCCTGTATGCGAGACAGCAAAAGAGACACAGATGTATAGAACAGACTTGTGGACTCTGTGGGAGAGGGAGAGGGTGGGACGATTTGGGAGAATGGCATTGAAACATGTATACTATCATGTAAGAAATGAATTGCCAGTCTAGGTTCGATACAGGATACAGGATGCTTGGGGCTGGTGCACTGGGATGACCCAGAGAGATGATATGAGGAGGGTCACTGAGTTGGAAAAGACTGAGCAACTCTCTCTTTCACACACTTAGGTGTGTTAGTCACTCAGTAGTGTCCGACTGTTTGCAACCCCATGGACTGTAGCCTGCCAGACTCCTCTGTCCCTGGAATTCTCCAGGCAAGAATACTGGAATGGGTTGCCATGCCCTTCTCCAGGGGGATCCTCCCAGCCCAGGGATCCAACCAGGGTTTCTCGCATTGCAGGCAGATTCTTTACCATTTGAGCTACCCTAATAACCCCTTTATTCATTCCTTATCCCTGATCTCTGCCTATGCTCAACACTGCCACCTATTTTCAGTGTCATATCATTTAAATACATATGATGGTTTTCTATGACATCATTTCTTGCAGTTAACTCTCTTTGTGTAAACTTTACTTCTTAGGCTTTTCTCTGTAGGGGTATAACATCCATTCACTGTTCAACTTACTCTCCCCTTCACTACGATCTAAGCAAGGGTGGGAGGGTGACCTCTTAGTACTTTTTTGAATTCCTGTGTCCTTTCCTCAAATCCTGCCTTGCTATCAACATACATTTTGTCCAACTTCTATAATGCAAGTGAGTCCATTTTATCACACACAGTGATGACTCTATAGAGAACACTGACTAGTTAGATAACCTAGGTATTATGGGTAAATAGTTGAGTCAAGGTTTGTTGTGTTGTTATTGTTTAGTTGCTAAGTCTTGTCTGACTCTGCAACACTATGGACTGTAGCCCACAGGCTCCTCTGTCTGTGGGATTTCCCAGGCAGGAATACTGGAGTGGGTTGTAATTTCTTCTCCAGGGGGACTTCCTGACCCAGGGACTGAACTCACGTCTCCTGCTTGACACGTGAGTTCTTTACCTCTGAGCCACCAGGGAAGCCCCCGAGTCAAGGTTTCGGTCAGTTCAATTCAGTTCAGTCGCTCGGTCTAGTCAAGGTTTAGAGACAGCAAAATCCAGTCTTCTGAATTCCCAGTCACGTTTCCTTTTCACCTTTCTGTCTCAAAGTTAATTTTTACTGTTTCAAAGAAAACTGTGTTTTTCTCTAGCTAAATATTGCTCCTTGATATTTTTTTTCTTTTCCTATATCATTTATTTTGGTTGTTGACTATTCTTCCATCTTTAACTCTGAATTTCTGATTCTCCTCTCTAAGTAGGTTCCTCATTGGTCTTAAAACAAACAACTTTCTTTCCCACCATATCAGCTTTGTTCATATCCTTTAGAGAAGGTGAAATAATATTTCTGATTGAACCTCAGTCTTCTTTGGCCCAGCTGTTGACCCAAATACTTTCAAATACAATGATTCCTAAATTGACTATGGGATCTCAGAACACACATTCCTGAACATGTTTCATATTTTCCCTGTAAACCTATTGTTTATTCTCTCTAATCTTTCAAACATTTGACTATAGAATTTTATCTTAATGCCTAGTTAGTATATGCTTGCTTTTTCTTGATCAAGTATTACTCTATTTTTTTTTTCAGGTATAGAAATATTTCTCAAGTATATAAAATTTCAATTATAGAAATTTGCAAGCCCAAATTTCAGTCTGGGCTTCCCTGATAGCTCAATGGTAAAGAATTCACCTGCCAATGTTGGTAAGATCTCCCAGAGATGGAAAAAGCAGCCCACTCTAGTATTCTCGCCTGGAAAATCACATGAACAGAGGAGCTTGGTGGGCTACAATACATGCAGTCACAAAAGAGTCAGATACAACTTAGCGACTAAACAATTCTATCACTTAACTGCATTTTGATTATTGGAATGCTTTCTTTGGATTTTTATTAACTTGTATAGCTATCTACATTTAATATATAGTTTATATAAATCTCTCTATTAACAAATACTCCAGTCTTTTGAAACTAATCTCTAATATGACCTATGGAATGATTTGGGTCTAAAGAACTCTTCTGCTTATATTATGAACAGTTTTGTCATGAATAACTAGCAATTACCCCGATTGAGTAATAAGAAGATGTGTGTAAAGGTAATAAGTAGTTAAGTTTTCTTTTTCTCATGATACTTTGAATAAAAGTCAAACTAGGTTGCTAAATTTAGTGTGGTTCATAATCAGAGTAATATGATATTTGTTGAAACTTTCAACTAAGTGAGACAGACTAAAATACAGATCAAATATACTGTTCAACCCAAGACTAAAACAACCACTGTAAATAATAAATTGGCCTTTTTCTCTTGATACATACTTCAAATATATCAAACTCTCCCTCACTGTTTTTAAATATTGTTATGGTGAGATAGTCTGAACATGGTAGTAATGTAAGTTTCAGAACCTTTTTCATGTATGCAAAACATTGTAGAGTCAACTGCCTAAAAATAAACAAATTGTGACAATTTTTTACCGTGAATCCAAACAACATTTTAAATGAATCAATATTTTTACAACTCATAACAGTACTTTCATACATTTAAAGTAGGAATATACATACGTAAGGGGCTTCCCTGATAGCTCAGCTGGTAAAGAATCCACCTGCAATGCAGGAAACCCAGTTTGATTCCTGGGTTGGGAAGATCCCCTGGAGGAGGCCATGGAGACCCACTTCAATACTCTTGCCTGTCCTCATGGACAGAGGAGCCCAGCAGGCTACAGTCCATACAGTTGCACAGAGTCAGACAGGACTGAAGCAACTAAACAGTAGCAGCAGCATTTATACAGGCTTCCCTGGTGGTTCAGACGGTAAAGAATCTGCCTACAATATAGGAGACCAAAGTTCTATCCCTGGGTGAGGAAGATCCCCTGGAGAAGGGAATGGCAACTCAGTGCAGTCTTCTTGACTGGGAAATTCCATGGACAAAGCAGCCAGGTAGGCTACAGTTCATGGGGTGGCAAAGAGTTGGACACAACTGAGCAATTAACACATGCATATATCAAAATGTGAAAAATCTGCCTTTTATTCATCTTCAATGTTTAGAACCAGTGTGAGTTCCCAGATACTTCAGATGATTAATGGGCAGAAGACAGATAGGACAGTGGGGTTTGGCAGGGGAAAGAAGAGGGGAACTCAAAAAACTGGGTCCAGGGGAGTTAGAAATAACTGATTTCCCTTGGCAGCTTTTGGTCAGAGATCCACACATTTAGTATCCTTAAAACACGGAATGTAATGGGAATTTCAGGACAAAGGGAGGACAGGCTGAATGTTGAGATATGTCAGGCAGAGAATGCCATGCAGTCAACGCATAGCTCTGTGTTCTTATTTTTATTTTCAGAGTCTCTGTCTCTGGGTAGCCCAGAGATTGCAGTACTTTGGGAGATCTGTTATAAATTTGATTGTATCTTAATGTTTTCTCTTCCGGTGCAGTTTTTACTAGCTTCAGCCCCATTGAGTTGTAGCTAACCGAACTGACCACAGGCGACATTTTGCTCCAGAGTTCAAGGGTATGGCTCAATTAATGGAAATAGATTTGTGGCGCCTCCACATAAATCCAAGGAATTCTAGAAACCAAGCCAAGTCAACCACTATAAGTGGGAGCCAATAATAAGTGAAAATATCTCCTTAGGCCACTAAGTACTACTTGGCATTGAATAGCAATAATTTGATTTATATTGCCTTTATGTTTTTACAAAGTCAAAACTCCTTTTTTAAAGAAAATTTTGTTTTTCAAGTATACTTTGAGGAACTATGAACAATCTCTTTAGCCAAGGAAACCTTGGGAAAGGTGTTGTGCCAAATTATTCAAGGATAGGGTAGAAGCTTTTTTCTGCCTTTGTTTCATGTTTTGATCTCAATAAGCCATTTGTTTTCCCTTTTCTAGGCAGGCATTTAGGTAAAAAAAAGATTTAACTATTTCATAATAAATAATGTCCCCATCTCCCTGAAAATTTCAGACACTATTACTTTTCAGTGTAATTCTTAAAATCCAAAATGCAATTTGGATTTGCATATGCATTTAAAAGGGCTTTCCAGGTGGCTCAGTGGTAAAGAACCCACCTGCTAACACAGAAGACATGGATTTGATCTTGGTCAGGAAGATCCCGTGGAAGAGGGAATGGCAACCCACTCCAGTATTCTTGCCTGGGAAATCCCAAGGATGGAGGAGCCTGGCAGGATACAGTCCATAGGGGTGCAAAGAGTTGGACATGACTGAATCGGCTTAGGACATGCACATGTATTTAAAACAAGATGATGAGGGGTAGACGGAAGCAATTGATATCAGGACACCCTTCACAAATCCTCTTCTATCTTCCAGTTGACTCCTAGTTAATTCTAAGTGCATTTTGAGGAATCATTAAATGTAAGTATTATTTTATCAGTGATATAGAAGCAGAGAGAAGACTCCCTCCAAATATTTAATTTAAAACCTAGAAAAACATTTTGTTTAATCAGGGTAAATAAGATGAAATGCAGTGCACTGGACTTTAAGGAAAAAGTAAAAGTTAAGATTATATTTAGGTTTAAGTTTTTTGCAAGAAATGCTGTATTAGTTTAGATAATTGCTAGGATTTCCTTTTTAAAATGTTGTCATCTTAGTCAAAGTGATGAATGCGCACATTTTAGAAAACAGAGAAAGTAATGAATAACTATAAACAGCTTCTTGTTCCAGTGTTCTTGGCATCCAACTCTGTTCCTCAGAGAAATGTATTGTCAAATCGTTTAGCTATTTTTAGCTTTATTCATGGGTTTCCCTGGTGACTCAGATGGTAAAGAATCTGCCTACAATGCAGGAGACCTGGGTTTGATCCCTGGGTTGGGAAGATCCCCTGAAGAAGGGAATGCTACCCACTCCAGTATTCTTGCCTGGAGAATTCCATGGGCAGAGGATTCTAGCAGGCTACAGTCCTTAGGGTCACAAAGAGTCAGATGGACTGAGTGACTTTCAAAAGAAAATACTTATTCATGTATATTATACTAGCTAATATTAAGGCTGAGAGAGACAACAGATACTGACTTCCCCTTATGATATTTGGTGTTTAGATGTGTTATATAACATCTAGTATCTGATTAATTTGAAAGAGAAAATGAGAAAAAAAATTCTAGTACTTTTGTTTGTGGCTCCCTTAGCATGCAACAATGAAGAATCTTTGTACCATTTAAACACCGTTTGCCCCAACACATCATTAATAAAATGTGTGCATGTGCTTAGTCAGGTCTGACTCTGCGACACCCATGGACTGTAGCCCACCAGGCTTCTCCATCCATGGAATTCTCCAGGCAAGAATACTGGAGTGGGCTGCCCTTTCCTACTCCAGAGGATTTTCCCAACCCAGGGATTGAATTCCCTGCTCCTGCATTGGCAGGCGTAGTCTTTAACACTGCGCCACCTGGGAAACCCCATTAATAAAACAGACATATAAAACACTCCACTGTGCAAACTTAGAGTTATTTGCACTATCCTGAAAATAGTAAGAATTTTACCCCTTTCTCTCTCACCCTAGAAAGCATATCTAAATGCAAATGACTGTGAGTAGAATTATTAATAATTTTAATGTATCAAAATTTGTGCCTTAAGCTAAATAATTTGTCCATTAAGGGAAAAGTTTACTACCTACCTTATATCAAAAATAAAACTAATTTCAAATGGATTGTCAATCTAAATATAAGGCAACACACTAAAACTTCTCAAACAAAATACAAAACAATTTCTTCACATCTTTGGAAGAGGAAAAGATTTCTTAAACAAGACAAAATCCACTGTGCATAAAGAAAAATATTGAGAAATTGGACTATATTAAAATTAAAGATTTAAGGACTTTTTATTAGATTGGGTAGACTAGAAACAGACTTGTAGAAAAGATCTGAAAATTATTTATCTGACAAAGAACACAAAGAGAGAATATTGACTATCCAAGAAATAAGTAGGAAAATGCTGAATCCCTAATAGAAAGTGGGCAAAAAATTTGAATGGGAGCATCACAAAAGGGGTTACCCAAATGGCCAAAATATTTATGAAAAAATGATCAACCTATTGACCATCAGGGAAATACAGATGAAAACCACAATAAGGTACTACTACACACATACCAGGATAGAGTTGTCAAATTTAGCAAATAAAATATAGAATTCCTAGATATAGGTGAATTTTAGATAAATAGTGAATAACATTTTTGATGTAAGTATGTCCCTTGCATGTGTGCTATCCAACTTTTTGTGACCCTGTCAACTGTAGCCCACCAGGTACAGAGTGGGTGGCCATCCCCTCCTCCTTCCCAACCCAGGGATTGAACTCGCATCTCTTACATCTTCTGCATTAGCCAGTGGGTTCTTTACCACTAGCGCAACCTGGGAAGTCACATATTTCAAATGTAAATGGAAGTCCTGTATTTTCTCTGATAACACTAAGAAGAAAGGCTAAAATGTAAATGATTAGTCTTATCAAGCATTGATGGCAATGTGGAGCCTCTGGAACTTTCCAACACTGCTGTGTGGAGTGGCAATTGGTGCAAGACTTCTTGCGAAAACTCTTAAGGAATTATGTATTAAATTCAAACCCTGTAAGTCTTAGGACTCAGCAATCGCTCTCTAAGGAAAACAAAAACATATGTATATAAACATTCACCACACCATTCTTTGTATCAGAACTATTTTCAAAAAGCAAAACAAATAGATGTTTATTAATAATACAATGGACAAATAAATTATATTAATATAATAATATAAAGATACATACGCTTCCCTGGTGGCTTAGGCAGTAAAAAATCTGCCTGCAATGCAGGACACTCAGGTTTGATCCTTGGGTCAAGAAGATCCTCTGGAGAAAGGCATGGCAACCCACTCCAGTATTCTAGACTGGAGAATCCCATGGTCAGAGGAGACTGGCAGACTACAGTCCACAGTGTCACAAATAGTTGGGCACGACTAAAAGCAACTTCAAACAGCACAGCATGTAGAGCCTTTAGACTTGTGTCCATTTCTTTGTGCAGGTTACTTCATCAGTAAAAAGGTTTGTTTTTTTAAATCATTCACAAAGTTAGCAATTTGTTTTGAGTGGTAGAAAATTATTTGTCATACACTTGACAAATGATTTACCTGGTTCATTGTGATGATGTCTTTGAGGTGAGCCGCTGGGAAGCACTTGACCCTCTGTGAGAGAGGGGTCTCACTCTCTTCCTGTCCCAGCAGGGTGAGGGGAAGAGAAGCAGAAGTGGCTGTTCTGGGCAAACACTCACAGATGCACGTGTCAGCTTGTGGAAATAACTGTTCCACTGGTTCAGGTCATTCTACTGTAAATCTGTCTCCTTCAGTCTATTTTAAACTTTACTCCCTCTCTGGGGTGCTCTCTCTAGCTCATGTCCTTTGTCTGAATTCCTAGCAGTTGGCTGGGGCTTTGGCTTCGCTTTGAGGCTTAAATGGTTCCCCTTTGTCTGCCTTGGCTTTGTGACTCATGCTTGTTAGTACTTAGGATAATCTGAATTGTTACCTACACTCTTCCTCCATCCTTGCCCTGGGATGCTGTCTTTCTGGGATGCAGTAAAACTAAAAGTGTCACCATATAGAGAAGGAACATTATTACCCCAAATATTTTAATGATGGAAGAAAATCTATGATATAATTGTAATTTGTTATTGTTCAGTTGCTAAGTTGAGTCCAACTCTTTGTGACCCCTGGGACTATAGCTGTCTATGGGATTTCTCAAGCAAGAATACTGGAGTGGATTGCCATTTCCTTCTCAAGCAGTCTTTATGACCCAGGGATCGAACCCTCAGCTCCTGAATTGGCAGGTGGATTCTTTACCACTGAGCCACTAGGGAAGACCCAGAGTTGTAATACGGTACCACATTTTTATTGAACATTTATATAGTTCCCAGGTTTTATTATAATAAGCACATCAAGAAATTTCTTTACACATAAATCAATATATATAGTTATTATCATTGCCTTAGAATGTATACCTACACTGGCTGAATTGAGGATCAAAGTTCTGTGAACATTTTTGAGCTTCTTAAAATATATACATACTTAATTTATTTCTAGATTCCACCAGCAACATATGAGTCTCATTAATGCCAAACCCTACCAGACTGAGTTGGACCATAAGGCTGAGTACCAAAGAATTTATGTTTTTGAACTATGGTGCTGGAGAAGACTCTTGAGAGTCCCTTGAACAGTAAGGAGATCAAACCAGTCAAACCTAAAGGAAATCAACCCTGAATATTCATTGGAATGACTGATGTTGAAACTGATGCTCCAGTACTTTCGCCACCTGATATAAATAGCTGATTCACTGGAAAAGACCCTTATCCTGGGAAAGACTGAGGGCAGGAGGAGAAGGAAGCGACAGAGGATGAGTTGGTTGAATGACATCTCCTACTCAATGTACCTGAGTTTGAGCAAACTCCAGGAGATTGTGAAGGACAGGGAAGTCTGGTGTGCTGAAGATCATGGGGTGGCAACGAGTCAGACAGAACTCAGAGACTGAACAACAATGACTAGATTGAGTATTGCTTTTTAAATTTTAATAATTTCACACAGGAAGATGGTATTTTATTGTTTCTATTTTTATTTCTCTGATAATCATGCCTTTGAAGTAACTTCTGTTTACAGCACATGAAAGTCTAAGCCACTGGAAATATTCAGTCTGAAGCTGCCTTACTCAAAATGATATATTTAATGAGAATCTTTTCTAGTGTTTTTGTTTTTTAATTGTATTTACTAGGATGGTTAATTGGTAATTTTTATCTGGAAATCTGGACCAAAACCATGTCCCACTTCTGCTGATGTTCTTAATTTTATGGCATTGATTTTTCTTTTTAAAAAATTCATTTATTTTTAATTGGAGGATACTTGCTTTATAATATTCTGTTCATTTTTACCATGTATCAAAGTGAACCTGCCGTAGGTTGTTAATGACTTTTCATTTCTTTTGTGTGCAGGAGAGAACTCAACTATTCTGTAAACATAAGACTGACCTGTTGGGAGTCCACTCTCTGTCAGTTCCATGTGGCACCAACCCTGTGTTTCTTGTCCCCTTGCCTTTCCTGTGAGTGTCACCCTAAGGACTGCCTTCCCCTGCTGGCACCAGTTCTTCCTCATAACAGCAACTGAATCCCATTTGCAGCTTTTCCAGAACTTGCAGAAGTAGCTCCATCACATCTCATATCATTAACTGTCCCGCCAGGAATTGGGGTGCCTCTCCACCCTCCAAGGAGTTCTTCTCCAAGCTCAGGGAACCACCATCAGCTGTCAGCAAGTTCCTCTTCTTTTTTTTTTAATTTTTATTTTTACTTTATTTTACTTTACAATACTGTATTGGTTTTGCCATACATTGACATGAATCCACCATGGGTGTACATGAGTTCCCAATCCTGAACCCCCCTCCCACCTCCCACTTCATATAATCTCTCTGGATCATCCCCGTGCACCAGCCCCAAGCATCCTGTATCCTGTATTGAACATAGACTGGCGATTCGTTTCTTACATGATATACATGTTTCAATGCCATTCTCCCAAATCATCCCACCCTCTCCCTCTCCCTCAGAGTCCAAAAGTCCATTCTATACATCTGTGTCTCTTTTTGCTGTCTCACATACAGGGTTATCATTACCATCTTTCTAAATTCTGTATATATGTGTTAGTATACTGTAATGGTGTTTTTCTTTCTGGCTTACTTCACTCTGTACAATAGGCTCCAGTTTCATCCACCTCATTAGAACTGATTCAAATGTATTCTTTTTAATGGGTGAGTAATACTCGATTGTGTATATGTACCAAATCTTTCTTATCCATTCGTCTGCTGATGGACATCTAGGTTGCTTCCATGTCCTGGCTTTATAAACAGTGCTGTGATGAACATTGGGGTACATGTGTCTCTTTCAATTCTGGTTTCCTCGGTGTGGGGTGTATGCCCAGCAGTGGGATTGCTGGGTCATAAGGCAGTTCTATTTGGAATTTTTTAAGGAATCTCCACACTGTTCCCCATAGTGGGATTCCCACATAGTTGCATTCCCACCAACAGTGTAAGAGGGCTCCCTTTTCTCCACACCCTCACCAGCATTTATTGCTTACAGACTTTTGGATCGCAGTCATTCTGACTGGTGTGAAATGGTACCTCATTGTGGTCTTGATTTGCATTTCTCTGATAATGAGTGATGTTGAGCATCTTTTCATGTGTTTGTTAGCCATCCGTATGTCTTCTTTGGAGAAATGTCTATTTAGTTCTTTGGCCCATTTTTTGATTGGGTCATTTATTTTTCTGGAATTGAGCCACAGGAGTTGCTTGTATATTTTTGAGATTAGTTGTTTGTCAGTTGCTTCATTTGCTATTATTTTCTCCCATTCTGAAGGCTGTCTTTTCACCTTGCTTATAGTTTCCTTTGTTGTGCAGAAGTTTTTAATTTTAATTAGATCCCATTTGTTTATTTTTGCTTTTATTTCCAGTATTCTGGGAAGTGGATCATAGAGGATCCTGCTGTGGTTTGTCAGAGAGTGTTTTGCCTATGTTCTCCTCTAGGAGTTTTATACTTTCTGGTCTTACGTTTAGATCTTTAATCCATTTTGAGTTTATTTTGGGTGTGGTGTTAGAAAGTGATCTAGTTTCATTCTTTTACAAGTGGTTGACCAGTATTCCCAGCACCACTTGTTAAAGAGATTGTCTTTACTCCATTGTATATTCTTGCTTCCTTTGTCGAAGATTAGGTGTCCATAGGTGTTTGGATTTATCTCTGGGCTTTCTATTTTGTTCCATTGATCTATATTTTTGTCTTTGTGCCAGTACCATACTGTCTTGATGACTGTGGCTTTGTAGTAGAGCCTGAAGTCAGGCAAGTTGATTCCTCCAGTTGCATTCTTCTTTCTCAAGATTGCTTTGGCTATTCGAGGTTTTCTGTATTTCCATACAAATCTTGAAATTATTTGTTCTCAGTTCAGTTCAGTCACTCAGTCGTGTCCAACTCTTTGCGACCCCATGAATCACAGCATGCCAGGCCTCCCTGTCCATCACCATCTCCCTGAGTTCACTCAGACTCGCATCCATCAAGTCAGGCATGCCATTCAGCCATCTCATCCTCTGTCGTCCCCTTCTCCTCCTGCCCCCAATCCCTCCCAGCATCAGAGTCTTTTCCAATGAGTCAACTCTTCACATGAGGTGGCCAAAGTACTGGAGTTTCAGCTTTAGCATCATTCCTCCCAAAGAAATCCCAGGGCTTATCTCCTTCAGAAAGGACTGGTTGGATCTCCTTGCAGTCCAAGGGACTCTCAAGAGTCTTCTCTAACACCACAGTTCAAAAGCATCAATTCTTCGGCGCTCAGCCTTCTTCACAGTCCAATTCTCACATCCATACATGACTACTGGAAAAACCAAAGCCTTGACTAGACAGACCTTAGTCGGCAAAGTAATGTCTCTGCTTTTCAATATGCCATCTAGGTTGGTCATAACTTTTCTTCCAAGAAGTAGGCGTCTTTTAATTTCATGGTTGCAGTCACCATCTGCAGTGATTTTGGAGCCCAAAAAAATAAAGTCTGACACTGTTTCCACTGTTTCCCCATCTATTTCCCATGAAGTGATGGGACCGGATGCCATTTTCTTCGTTTTCTGAATGTTGAGCTTTAAGCCAACTTTTTCACTCTCCTCTTTCACTTTCATCAAGAGGCTTTTTAGTTCCTCTTTACTTTTGCCATAAGGGTGGTATCATCTGCCTATCTGAGGTTATTGTTATTTCTCCCGGTAATCTTGATTCCAGCTTGTTTCTTCCAGCCCAGCATTTCTCATGATGTACTCTGCATAGAAGTTAAATAAGCAGGGTGACAACATACAGCCTCGACGTACTCCTTTTCCTATTTGGAACCAGTCTGTTGTTCCATGTCCAGTTCTAACTGTTGCTTCCTGACCTGCATACAGGTTTCTCAAGAGGCAGGTCAGGTGGTCTGGTATTCCCATCTCTTTCAGAATTTTCTGCAGTTTATTGTGATCCACACAAAGGCTTTGGCATAGTCAATAAAGCAGAAATAAATATTTTTCTGGAACTCTCTTGTTTTTTCCATGATCCAGGAGATGTTGGCATTTTGATCTCTGGTTCCTCTGCCGTTTCTAAAACCAGCTTGAACATCGGAGTTCACGGTTCATGTATTGCTGAAACCTGGCTTGGAGAATTTTGAGCATTACTTTACTAGTGTGTGAGATGAGTGCAATTGTGCGGTAGTTTGAGCATTCTTTGGCATTGCCTTTCTTTGGGATTGGAATGAAAACTGACCTTTTCTAGTCCTGTGGCCACTGCTGAGTTTTCCAAATTTGTTCTAGCTCTGTGAAAAATACTGCTGGTAGCTTGATAGGGATTGCATCGAATCTGTAGATTGCTTTGGGTAGTATACTCATTTTCACTGTATTGATTCTTCTGATCCATGAACATGGTATATTTCTCCATCTATTAGTGTCCTCTTTGATTTCTTTCACCAGTGTTTTATAGTTTTCTATATATAGGTCTTTAGTTTTTTAGGTAGATATGTTCCTAAGTATGTTATTCTTTTCGTTGCAATGGTGAATGGAATTGTTTCCTTAATTTCTTTTTCTACTTTCTCATTATTAGTGTATAGGGATGCAAGGGATTTCTGTGTGTTGATTTTATATCCTGCAACTTTACTATATTCATTGATTAGCTCTAGTAATTTTCTGGTGGAGTCTTTAGGGTTTTCTATGTTGAGGATCACATCATCTGCAAACAGTGAGAGTTTTACTTCTTTTCCAATTTGGATTCCTTTTATTTCTTTTTCTGCTCTGATTGCTGTGGCCAAAACTTCCAGAACTATGTTGAATAGTAGTGGTGAAAGTGGGCACCATTGTCTTGTTCCTAACTTTAGGGGACATGCTTTCAATTTTTCACCATTGAGGATAATGTTTGCCGTGGGTTTGTCATATATAGCTTTTATTATGTTGAGGTCTGTTCCTTCTATTCCTGCTTTCTGGAGAGTTTTTATCATAACTGGATGTTGAATTTTGTCAAAGGCCTTCTCTGCATCTATTGAGATAATCATATGGCTTTTATTTTTCAGTTTGTTAATGTGGTGAATTACATTGATTGATTTGCGGATATTGAAGAATCCTTGCTTCCCTGGGATAAAGCCCACTTGGTCATGGGGTATGATGTTTTTAATATGTTGTTGGATTCTGATTGCTAGAATTTTGTTAAGGATTTTTGCATCTATGTTCATCAGTGATATTGGCCTGTAGTTTTTTCTTTTTGTGTGGCATCTTTGTCAGGTTTTGGTATTAGGGTGATGGTGGCCTCATAGAGTGAGTTTGGAAGTTTACGTTCCTCTGCAATTTTCTGGAAGCGTTTGAGTAGGATAGGTGTTAGCTCTTCTCTAAATTTTTGGTAGAATTCAGCTGTGAAGCCGTCTGGACCCAGGCTTTTGTTTGCTGAAAGATTTCTGATTACAGTTTCAATTTCCGTGCTTGTGATGGGTCTGTTAAGATTTTCTATTTCTTCCTGGTTTAGTTTTGGAAATTTGTACTTTTCTAAGAATTTGTCCATTTCTTCCACGTTGTCCATTTTATTGGCAGATAATTGCTGATAGTAGTCTCTTACGATCCTTTGTATTTCTGTGTTGTCTGTTGTGATCTCTCCATTTTCATTTCTAATTTTATTGATTTGATTTTTCTCTCTTTGTTTCTTGATAAGTCTGGCTAATGGTTTGTCAATTTTATTTTTCCTTTCAAAGAACCAGCTTTTGGCTTTGTTGATTTTTTCTATGGCCTCTTTTGTTTCTTTTGCATTTATTTCTGCCCTAATTTTTAAGATTTCTTTCCTTCTACTAACTCTGGGGTTCTCCATTTCTTCCTTTTCTAGTTGCTTTAGGTATAGAGTTACGTTATTTATTTGACTTTTTTCTTGTTTCTTGAGGTATGCCTGTATTGCTATGAACTTTCCCCTTAGCACTGCTTTTATAGTGTCCCACAGGTTTAGGGTTGTTGTGTTTTCATTTTCATTTGTTTCTATGCATATTTTGATTTCTTTTTTGATTTCTTCTGTGATTTGTTGGTTATTCAGAAGTGTGTTGTTCAGCCTCCATATGTTGGAATTTTTAATAGTTTTTCTCCTGTAATTGGGATCTAATCTTAATGCATTATGGTCAGAAAAGATGCTTGGAATGATTTTGATTTTTTTTGAATTTATCAAGGTTAGATTTATGGCCCAGGATGTGATCTATCCTGGAGAAGGTTCTGTGGGCACTTGAGAAAAAGGTAAAGTTCATTGTTTGGGGTGAAATGTCTTATAGATATCAATTAGGTCTAACTGGTCTATTGTATCACTTAAAGTTTATGTTTCTTTGTTAATTTTCTGTTTAGTTGTTCTGTCCATCAGTGTGAGTGGGGTATTAAAGTCTCCCACTATTATTGTGTTTTTGTTAATTTCCCCTTTCATACTTGTTACCATTTGTCTTAGATATAGTGGTGCTCCTATGTTGGGTGCATATATATTTATAATTGTTATATCTTCTTCTTGGATTGATCCTTTTATCATTATGTAGTGGCCTTCTTTGTCTCTTTTCACAGCCTTTGTTTTAAAGTCTATTTTATCCGATATGAGTATTGCTACTCCTGCTTTCTTTTGGTCTCTATTTGCATGGAATATCTTTCTCTGGCCCTTCACTTTCATTCCGTATGTGTTCCTTATTTTGAGGTGGGTCTCTTGTAGGCAGCAGATATAGGGGTCTTGTTTTTGTATCCGTTCAGCCAGTCTTTGCCTTTTGGTTGGGGTATTCAACCCATTTACGTTTAAGGTAATTATTGATAAGTATGATCCTGTTGCCATTTACTTTATTGTTTGGGTTCAGGTTTCTACGCCCTTTTTGTGTTTCCTGTCTAGAGAATATCCTTTAGCATTTGTTGGAGAGCTGGTTTGGTGGTGCTGAATTCTCTCAGCTTTTGCTTATCTGTAAAGCTGTTTATTTCTCCTTCATACTTGAATGAGATCCTTGCTGGGTACAGTAATCTGGGCTGTAGATTATTTTCTTTCATCACTTTAAGTATGTCTTGCCATTCCCTCCTGTCCTGAAGAGTTTCTATTGAAAGATCTGCAGTTATCCTTATGGGAATCCCCTTGTGTGTTATCTGTTGTTTTTCCCTTGCTGCTTTTAATATTTATTCTTTGTATTTGATCTTTGTTAATTTGATTAATATGTGTCTTGGGGTGTTTCACCTTGGGTTTATCCTGTTTGGGACTCTCTGGTTTTCTTGGACTTGGGTAATTATTTCCTTCCCCATTTTAGGGAAGTTTTCAACTATTATCTCCTTAAGTATTTTCTCATGGTCTTTCTTTTTGTCTTCTTCTCCTGGGACTCTTATAATTAGAATGTTGGAGTGTTTCATATTGTCCTATAGGTCTCTGAGATTGTCCTCATTTCTTTTAATTCGTTTTTCTTTTTTCCTCTCTGATTCATTTATTTCTACCATTCTATCTTTTATTTCACTAATCCTATCTTCTGCCTCCGTTATTCTACTATTTGTTGCCTCCAGAGTGTTTCTGATCTCATTTATTGCATTATTCATTATATATTGACTCTTTTTTATTTCTTCTAGGTCTTTGTTAAACCTTTCTTGCATCTTCTCAATCTTTGTCTCCAGGCTATTTATCTGTGATTCCATTTTTATTTCAAGATTTTGGATCATTTTCACTATCAATATTCGGAATTCTTTCTCAGGTTGATTCCCTATATCTTCCTCTTTTGTTTGGTTAATGGGCATTTATCCTGTTCCTTTACCTGCTGGGTATTCCTCTGTCTCTTCATCTTGGTTATATTGCTGCATTTGGGGTGGCCTTTCTATATTCTGGGAATTTGTGGAGTTCTCTTTATTATGGAGTTTTCTTACTGTGGGTGGGGTTGTATCAGTGGCTTGTCAAGGTTTCTTGGTTAGGGAGGCTTGTGTCGGAGTTCTGATGGGTGGAGCTGGATTTCTTCTCTCTGGAGTGCAATGAGGTGACCAGTAATGTTTTATGAGACGTCAGTGGTTTTGGAGTAACTTTGAGCTGCCTGTATATTGAAGCTCAGGGTTGTGTTCCTGTGTTGCTGGAGAAGTTGTGTGGTATGTCTTGCTCTGGAACTTGTTGCTCCTTGGGTGGTGCTTGGTTTCAGTGTAAGTATGGAGGTGTTTGATGAGCTCCTATCGATTAATGTTCCCTGGATTCAGGAGTTCTCTGATGTTCTCAGGATTTGGGCTTAAGGCTCCTGCTTCTGGTTTTCAGTTTTATTTTTACAGTAGCCTCAAGACTTCTCCATAGTCTTAGAAGGATTGTTCACATTTTTAGAGTTTAACCTTCAGGATCCTCTCCAGATTCTCATGACAAAGACCAGAGAAAAGCCTCCTTGTGCTCTGTTTTGCATTTTAAGTTTCCTTGTAAGAGTTCATTTGAAAAATCTTTCCTAGGACCTGGAAAACTGAACTACTGAGAGAGTTAATTCTTAGGCAGGTTGATAAGGAGTCTGGGGCCCTCAAGCAGTTCCTCTTCTTAAGAAGTGTTGCTTCACAGAGCTCCTCCTGTAAATCTCTACATTTCAAAAAGCTTAACCTTTCTTCTTGTTTCCCCAGCAGTAAGGTATAAGCTGTTTCTTGCAGTTACCTCCTCTGTGGTTACATTCCAATTCCCTTTTTATCCTTTTGTTAACTAGTTAATGACTTTCTATCTACTTAGCAATTCTGTATATTAAATTATTTTCCCTTTAAATAACTGGTGAGATTTCTTTCACTGGACTGGACCTTGGCAGGTGCACTCCAAAAAAGGCAGTCACAGAAAATATGATCATATTCTCTTTATTGAAAATAAACATTGTATGGCAGAAACCAACACAACATTGTAAAGCATTCTTCAATTAAAAATAAATTTTATAAAGGGTAATCCAAGTGAAAATACTTTTAAAAAGAGAAAATGAAGGGCCAGGTGCCTACTAAAAAAAAGGGTCAGAGAGTTAACGTTTATTACTGTGTAGAAAACTTTAGGTTAAGTTTGCATTGTATAGTTTAAGGCATGTAAAATATGATAGTATAACACCTTTTAAAGTTGTGAAGATTAAAATGGAAAAATTAAAATTAGGAGTTTCAGTGGGTTCCCTGAACTGAATTGCATTGTCCCCAAATTCACATGTAGAAGCCATAACATCTGGTGTGATGGGATTTGGAGATGAGACCTTTGGGAGGTAATTAAGGTGAAATGGTATCATGAAAGGTCCTCATTCTAGAACTAGTACCTTTTTAAGAAGAGACACAGAGTTTTCTCTCTCTCCCTGCCATGTGCATATACAGAGAGAAGGCAGCTGTCTATAAGCCAAGAAGAGTTTTCACCAGAAACTGGCCTTGCTGGCACCCTGATCTTGGACTTCCCAGCCTCCAAAACTGTGAAAAAATAAATTTCTATTGTTTAAGTCACCCTGTCTATAGTATTTTGCTATGACGGCATGATTAGACAATTACAGCAGAAGATGTTCCACCTCATTGGAAAGAAATTATTAAAATTTGATGGTTTGGAAATGAAGCAATGAATGAAAATGATTTTAGGGAGAAATCCAAAGTGGGGAAATGTTTTTACGCTCGTTGGCTCAGAGGAATTCTGTGGTCTGTGATGTCAGAAATCTAGGAGATTCTTACAACTGACAGTCATTAATTGAAATCACTGTGATATTTTACTCACTTATAAACCTATACTATTGGCTTTCTGATATGGTCTTCCAGGGATTGTGCTATATTTTCCCAGACTCAGTCTTACTCTTTCAAACAGTCCACCTCAGTGACCAAGATGCTGTAAGAAATTATTGAAGAACATATGGAAAGGGGTTATTTTGATCAGAACCTGACTGAAGCTGCAGCTGCAGTTTCTTCAGCACTGTGCCCTACTTGGTTTAGCCTTTAAAAAAGAAAGTGTTGGTCACTCGGTTGTGTCCAGCTACTTGCAACCCTATGGACTATAGGCCACCAGGCTCCTCTGTCCAAGGGATTTTCCAGACAAGAATACTGGAGGGGGTTGCCACTCCCTTCTCCAGGGGAACTTCTTGATCTAGAGATCAAACTAGGGCCTCCTGCACTGGGGACAGATTCTTTACCATCTGAGCCACCAAGGAAGTGGCTGACTTAGCCTTAATTTGTCATACTTTGGTATTTTGAAGGGCATGATCAAATTTCTTGGATTTGAGAATGCTTACCATTCTGGGAAAGAATTTTAGGTCACAGGACTCCGAAAGGCAGGTTAGAATGACCTTTTCTCTGACAGTTAACATAGCCCATCATATGTTAAGAAAAAAAACAGGAAACAGAGCACACAGAAAGCCAAAAGAAGCATCTTCGGGGTACCATTTATTACCAAGTTAACAACGTAGGAATAAGGCTGAAAAACCTATGCAAACATGCAGAGGGGAGAAACATAAGAGAGCAAGTACTGGAGTAAGATGTTTGGTTAAGGAAAAATAACATATAAATGAGATAACCGTTAAAAAATGAGCAAACACTTATCAGTACACATTGAGATGTGTGCCACATTCCAGGTTCTGAGAAAGAGCTGACATTTCAGCCTCTGGTCTTCTGGGGTGGGGGGTGGGGCATGTTCTATGGTAGGGCAGATAGAGCAGAGAGAGAATGTGAATTTGTAGCTGTGATTATCCTTTTTGGCTTTTCATTTTTATAGTTAAATCCAGGTTAAGAATAAACCACTTTTATGGCAGAAAGTGAAGAGGAACTAAAGAGCCTCTTGATGAAAGGGGAGAATGAAAAAGCTGGCTTAAAGATCAACACTCAGTGAACTAAGATTGTGGCATTTGGTCCCATCACTTCATGCCATATAGATGGGAAAACAATGAAAATGGTGAAAGACTATTTTCTTGGGGTCCAAAATCATTGTGGATAGTGACTGCAGCAATAGTGACTGCCATAAAATTAAAAGATGCTTGCAACTTTGAAGAAAAGCTATGACAAACCTAAACAGCATGTAAAAAGCAGAGACATTCCTTTGCTAACGAAAGCCCATATAGTCAAAGCTATGGTTTTTCCAGTAGTCATATATGGATATGAGATCTGGGCCATAAAGAAGGTTGAGCACCAAAGAATTGATGCTTTTGAACTATGGTGTTAGAGAAGACTCTTGAGAGTTCCATGGACTGCAAGGAGATCAAACCAATCAATTCTAAAGGAAGCCAACCCTGAATATTCATTGGAAAGACTGATGCTGAAGCTGAAGCTGAAATCCAATACTTTGGTCACCTGATGCAAAGGGCCCATTCATTGGAAAAGACCCTGATACAGGGCAAGATTGAAGGCAGGAGGAGAAGGGGATAACAGAGGACAAGATGGTCGGATGGCACTACCAACTCAATGCACATGAGTTTGAGCAAACTCTCAGTTCAGTTCAGTTGCTCAGTCGTGTCCTACTCTTTGCAACCCCATGAACCGCAGCACTCCAAGCCTCCCTGTCCATCACCAACTCCCGGAGTTTACTCAAACTCATGCCCATTGAGTTGGTGATACCATCCAACCATCTCATTCTCTGTTGTCCCCTTCTCCTCTCACCTTCAATCTTTCCCAGAGCAAACTCTGGGAGATGGTAAAGGACAAGGAAACCTGGTATGCTGCAGTCCATGGAGTCACAAAGAGTCAGACATGACTGAGAGACTGAACAACAAAAAAGAATAAAAATATAGTACAATCTGCAATGTTATATATTTTTTCTAGCATCTGAGCTAAATAAGGTGGTTTCCCATTTTTTTTTAAAGAAGAAAGCTATATTTAGAGATATCATTTCACAAATCCAGAGATGGAGAGATAGAGAAATAAAATGCTGGGAAAATAATAAAAAGTATTTATATAGTAGTACTTTGTGAGATACCAGGGACCAGCCCTGGTTGGATCCAGGGTATCCAAAGTGGGGATGGTGTAGTGAGAGAGAGATATAGATTTAGAGAGAGATAAGGAAAGAATTTGCAGTAAGAGAAGAGAGGAGAGAAAGAGGCTGTATTCCTTGGTTTACATAGAAAGCCAATAAAGCCCTGAGACAAGGGACTTGAACCGTCTACATAGGGCCACAGGCACCCGCTTGAATAGTGGAGGGTGCCCCGCCTTGGGCTCCCTCTTGCATGGGTCTTAGAAGCCCAGGCAAATAAGTAGACATGGCTAGCCTCTATGCCCCAGACGGGAATCAGCCAGAAAATAGAGTAAGAAAGAAAAGAAGACACAGGGGAACCAGTCTTTCTAGGAACTGGCCCGAGAAATTGGTCCATCCTTTATTTTCCAGGAAAAGCTTTTATACTTTTAGTTGTACATAGACATCAATGGATAATACAAAGTCATGCAGGGTCAGCAGCCCTGACCCTTATCAAGACCAGGCTTTCTCTCTGCATACTTAGCTGTATACACAGGTCTTAGGTGATTTACATCATCTTCTGGCCAGGAGGCATATTAGCATTTTATGGCCCTTTGCTCATAAGGGTCCGTCAACCAGAAAACTTATTTGCCCTAAAAGTGTTGTTCTTACTAAAGTCTGGTGCCACTCTCAGAAACCACTAATTAAGGTTACATTCTTACATAGCAAGTACACAACAATTTGTAACAAGGAAAGAGGAGTACAGTGATTTATAACAAAGAGAAAATTCATTAACTCAAAAGTCTAGTATTGCTAACATCAAAACTACTATATTCCTATTTCTGCATCCCGATTACATTGATTAATATCCTCCCAGGTGCCTAAAAGATAAAGGATATGGAGGCCTGGCAGCAAACATTAACTCAACAATGAAACTCTTCACCAAACTAATTCTTAGCTCTAAAAGGCTCTATATCTTTAAGATGTTTTAAGCTTCATGCCTCTCACGGTTGGGAGGCTGTAAACAATCACGTGCATAGTTGTAAAAGTCCAGGGGAACCTGTCAGGCAAGTTAGAGAGCCATCAGAGGAATCTGAGCTGAGACAATCCTTTCATATGCAGGAGACCAGTTGGAGCTCTAAGTTAACTTTTTCTAGAGAAGGGTGGTTGGGGATAGCCCCCTGTAATGTCAGAAGAGCATAGTATAGCAGACAGTAAACAGACAGATTTTGGTTTGGGGGTAGATGCTCAGGCAGAGGACCCCTTGAGACCTGATTCGCCTTGCCCCATCAGGTCTCTCCACATGACCTTGTCATGGGTGGGATCTCCTGTGCTGGCTCCCAGCAGTGAGAGCTTAATTTTTTTTGGAATTACATAAAACTAATCTTTGTCTTATTAAATTTTTCTCAGTGCTCCTTCATTTGAGATCTTATAAGTTGCAGGCAGCACACATGATATGGCATTTCTGCAACAACTGTACAGCAGTTACTGGCAGAGTGAGTTATCAGTATCCTCTTATAAACTACTAACAGATTCACAGTATGGCATCACTTGTTCTCAATACACTTCGTGAATGAAGAGGTCTTGAGTTGTGCCAGCTTGTGTCCATGACCAGATCACCCACCACTGTTCCAAAGCCAGAGTAAGAAAAGGAGCAAACCCCAGGGTCAAAAGACAATGAGTAGCTAGGAAGGATTCAAGCTTTCCTTCTATAATTGAATATTCTATTTGCTAACCTATCAAAGATCAAGCATTGGCTTCTGGTTGGAAATTATCGAGAACCCCTACCCAGGTATTGGAAATCCAAGTAGGAGGGTAGGATTACATGGATCAGGGAATGTATAAATAAATACAAGCACATAAATGTCAGGCCTGACCAGCAGCTGGTTATCTGAAGCAAGTCAGCAGAATGTATTCTACTTATTGAAAACATTTGTGACTCATGAGCCCTCTTAAATGAGATTATTAGTTATTTCTCTATATCTGATCTACAAACATATAAAGTGAGTTGTGTTTCTCCTTATTTCTTTATTTGCTTATTTATAGTAAAATTACACAGATGGATACATAAAAATGAGGGAAAATAAATCACCTGCAAACCCAGAAAGTAATCTACTATTCTTTAGTTGATTTTCTCCAAGTTACCTTCATATACATATTCGTATAACAGCAATC
>SJYQ01006987.1:302557-334383 GCA_006410935.1 Redunca redunca
ACATACATATACATATACTCCCTTTTGAGCCTCCCTCCCATGCCCTCCATCCCACCTTTCTAGGTCACAAAGCACCAAGCTGAGCTCCTTGTGTTATACAGTGGATTCCTAGTACCTATCTATTTCACACATGGCAGTGTATATATGTTAATGCTGTTTTCTCAGTTCATCCCACTTCCCTACCACAACCACAGTTCATTATTTACATCTGCATCTCTATTCCTGTCCTGCAAATAGGTTCATCAGTACCGTTTTTCTAGAATCCACACATGTGTGTATGCACTGTCATGTCTGACTCTTTGTGACCTCATGGACTGTAGCCCGCCAGGCTCCTCTGTCCATGAGATTTTCCAGGCAAGAATTCTGGAGTGGGTTGCCATTTCTTCTCCAGGGGAACTTCCCGACCCAGGGATGGAACCCACCTCTCTTGAGTCTCCTGTGTTAGCAGGCCGATTCTTTAACACTCAGCCACCAGGGAAGCCCTGCTCATGATTTTAAACATTGTTCCAAACTTTACCGCAATTTAGATGTGGCTCAGGGAGGCAGAAGGTAATACAAGACAGTTTAACCCATGTGGACCTTATCACTTTAAAATCCCTAGGATGTCCTATGATACCTTCCATAGGCCATCATCTTTACATGACTTTGCAGTAACAGATAGCAGTGTCACAGAAGAAGGAGAAGAGCACATATGAAATCCTCATCAATTCTAAGGAAGAATACATTGAAATTTCATAGCAAATGGCTGCAAACAGTCAAATTTCCATCTTAATCTTTCTGTGCATCTAAATGCTTGTGTAGTCTAAAGGCTTTCAAGTTATTAGATACTCTTCCCTAATATAAATTAGCAGAGATTTTAGGGGTTCAAAGTAAATGAATAGCTAAGCACAATAAGAAGTCCTAAGGTAGATAAAATTTTTCTCTCTAAAGAAAGAAATTATCTTTAGAAATAATATTTACCTGAAGTCTGTTATCTTGTAGGAAATTCTCTTTATCTCCTTTCTCTCCTTTCTAGATCAGGAAATTGCAAACACTCTCAACCAATTGGGAAGACATTTCTTTTCTTTGAGCAAGTTCCTCCTCCTGCTGCTGCTGCTGCTGCTGCTAAGTTGCTTCAGTCGTGTCCAACTCTATGGAAACCCATATGGAAGCCCACCAGCCTCCTCCATCCCTGGGATTCTCCTCCTGCACCCCTTGTCAATTTCCTAGCTAAGTGTCCATTGTTGTTATCATTGTTGTCCGCTCACTCATTTGTGTTGTTGTTTTTGTTCAGTCTCTCTGTTGTGTCTCTTTGAGACCCCATGGACTGCAGCACACCAGGCTTCCCTGTCCTTTACTGTCTCTCAGAGTTTGCTCAAACTCATGTCCATTGAGTCAATGATGCCATCCAACCATCTCTTTCTCTCTCATCACCTTCTCCTCCTACCCTCAATCTTTCTCAGCATCAGGGCCTTTGACAGTGAGTTGCAACAGTTACATCAGGTGGCCAAACTACTGGAGCTTCAGCTTTAGCATCAGCCCTTCCAGCAAATATTCAGGGTTGATTTCCTTTAGGACTGACTGGTTTGATCTCCAGCCAAGTGTCCATGGCTACTCTTATTTGTCCATCCTTATCGTTCTCTAGGACTCTGACCTTCCCTTGATCTGGGCCAATTCCCCAGCCTTCATTTTTAACACTTATGTTTATGATAATGTATGTGAAAGCATTTTGTGCAATTGTGGACCCATGGTTTTGCACAATAACAGAATTGTGTGTGTATGTAAGAAAGGTTCATGGCAGTCATCTTTTTGAAGGCAGGAACTAGGGGATTTATCTTGGAGCTATGTGTGCCTGGAAAGTACTTTATTTTACTGACATTTCATGTTTATCTGTGGTAGACTTGGGAAGGCTATTGGAGCATGTGGAGGCACTAGAGGTCACAATGATCCTCTCCTAAATTAGTGAGAGTTTTCTTACCCAAAAACAAGTGTTTTAGAGTTTGTTGAAATTTATCTAAGCCATTTATTATGAAACAGGAGATCAAAATTTGAATATTTGACAGAAAGCATGAAAAGAATGATAGAAAACATATTAGTTAGCTTTCAAACAATGAAAATTGACTTTTTTTCTTAATAGAACAGTAAAGCAATAACATGGGTGACATTACTGTTTAATTTCTCATCTGTTAGTATTAGCAGAGTATCTCACAATTATATTCATTGGAAGGACTGATGCTAAAGCTGAAACTCAAAAATTTTGGCCACCTAATGTGAAGAGCTGACTCATTGGAAAAGGCCCTAATGCTGGGAAAGATTGAAGGCAAAAGGAGAAGAGGGTGACAAAGGAAGAGATGGTTAAGTAGCATCACTGACTCAATGGACATGAATTTGAGCAAACTCTGGGAGACAGTGAAGGACAGAAGAACCTGGTCTGCTACAGTCCATGAGGTTGCAGAGAGTCGCACATGACTTAGCGACTCAGCAACAGCAAATCTTACAGTTATAGCAGGTTCCATATGTAAAGACTCCTTTTACTCAACTGACTTGTGTGAAATGATGGCTATAACTGAGTTATAGTGGAGACTGTGTTCCCCATCTGTGCATCCATCCTGCCCTTCCTTTGTTGTGTAGCTGCTATGTGATTTGACTCTGGTCATCCTCTCTACAACTCTAGAGTGAGCACTGATTGTTCCAAGATAACCACAGCAATCCCAGATTCTTTCTCCATGGAGATCCTTTCAGAAATCCATTGATTCAGACAGAAACCAATCCTCACATGGCTCCAGAGTTCAGGGTTTGGATCAGAAGTTAGCATCTTCTGAAGAAGGAACTGATTAGAATTGAGCTTGGAACTTTTTGTTTTTTAAAAGAAATTTGAAAAATTTTTAAATTTTATTTATTTTAATTGGAGGCTAATTACAATATTGTGGTGGGTTTTGCCATACAGTCACATGAATCAGCAATGGGTGTACATGTGTTCTTCATCCTGAAACCCCCTCCTACCTCCCTCCCCATGCCATCCCTCAGGGTCATCCCAGTGCACCAGCCTTGAGCACCCTGTCTCATGCATCGAACCTGGACTGGCAATCTATTTCACATAAGAAATACATGAAATACATACATGTTTCAATGCTATTCTCTCAAATCATCCCACCCTCGCCTTCTTCTACTGAGCTTGGAACTTTTTTTGATGACTGTAAGAAGAGAAGAGATATAAGCAAGGTCATTTATACCCAGCAGTGCCATATTCTTCCATAATGAAGCTGGTACAGAAAGAATACAAAGACTAGCTAATAAGTCACAAAAAAATAAAGAATAACCCTTGAACAAGTAATACCTAAAGTTTGTCCTCCTGGGCTCTCAGGCTCATAAATGAATAAACTACCTGGATTGATTTTTATTTTTATTATTTGCAACCATAAGCATCATGGCTGTCATGAGTGTATGTATCCAGTGGCATTTTGGTAAACTTTCATGAGGATAATAATGGTATCTTATCTTGGGTGAAGAACTTTGGGATTTGTTTTCCAGAATTTGCAAACATTTCTTCATTAATATTTACAGTAGTTTGTGCACAGCAGTCTATATCTTTGCTTCAAAAAGAAATTGTGATACAGATAAATTAAGCAGTTTGTTTCAGTTTAATCCATAATTATGTAGAGTTAAGAAATTAAAGAAGAAGTTATACAGGAAAATAGAGGGGAAGAGTTGAAATACAGTAATTTAAATGGGGCAAAAAAAAAAAACAGAAATGGTATGGAAAAAGTTTCTCTTTTTACAAAATTAAAGAAAAGCATCTGGGTTAGATCTTACAGTTGAAGAGAGAACATTTATGTCTCTAGTCTCATTTTAATGCCTCAACTCCACAATAATTACTTTCCTTCAAAACTTAACATATTGAAATGAAAAGGAGCACACAGAGACTTAGCTGAAAGCTGAGTGCTAAGAAGGATAATCAGTTAAATGATAATATGATGAGCTTCTTAATATCTTTTTTATTATTCCAATTTTTTAAATTTGTCATGTTCACATGTTATGAGTGAATAAAAATGAACAGTACTTTTTCTTCTCTAGTAAGCTGTTATCTGATTGTAAGTTATTTAAGGAATCCTGGCTCAGAGTGGTATTCCTCCCCAGACTGAGGGTCTAAATCCAGGAGAATGTTTCTCTAGTAAACAGAAGAAACCTAGACAGGAGGCTGTGGCTACGACCTACCATCAGGTCAGCTTCTAGTTTTTATTTTCAGCGCATGACTAGAGACACAAAGCTGTGCTCTGTGAGTCATTAGCTGATGGTCATTCTGTTGCTAGAACTTTCCATCCTGCAAATGTCAACATTAGAGTGCTCAAAAGTCCCAAGAGATTTCAGAATGAGTTGCCAATTAAAGCTCAGCATCTGTGTGGATTAACAAGAGAGGAGATACTCTCCAGAGTACTAAAATATGGGTGGTTTGAGACGAGGAGACATGTGGCATTATTAGTCTTTTTTGTAATTACAAATGTTGAGCCTCTGTTTGCAGCTGACATCCACATTGCTACAATTTTCATAAGACAAATTGTATTATTTGAGATATTTTTCTTCACTACAGTGCCTCTAAAATATAAGGCATTAATTTTCAAAAGACTACTCATGTTTGGCTATATGTAATAATGAATCATCTTATTAATATTAATTACAAATAGTTTCCTGGAAAATTACTAGTTATCTGTTGTATTCAAGGACATTTGCCACCTCTATACTTTAAGCCTTGAAAGACACTGGTATTTGCATATAGAAGCTCATGATAAAATGCATGTATCAGTATTATTCTCTAGGTAATGCAGATGGCACAATTCTTATCTCTGACCTTGACCAAAAAGATTTCATTGTCTTATTGCTCATGATTGTAGAAGTATTCAGGTGTCTGGTTTTCCTTAATTCAACCTTTTTTAAAAAATTGAAGTATAGTTTATTTACAATTTTTGCATATACAGCAAACTGAGTTAGTTATTTAGAATATATATATATATATNGTTAGTTATTTAGAATATATATATATATATATATATATATATATATTTGGTGGCTCAGTGGTAAAGAATCCAACTACCAATTCAGGAGACACAGTTCAATCCCTGGTCCAGGAAGATCCCCCTAGATGAGGAAATGGCAACCCACTCTAGTATTCTTGCCTGGGAAATCCCATGAACAGAGGAGCCTGGTGGGCTACAGTCTGTAGGGTCATAAAGAGTTGGACACAACTTAGTGGCTACATGACAATATATACTTGTCAGGGACTGGGAGAATAAATGCTGGAACTACTGCTTAAGAACAAAAGAGAGGTTGCTAATTGATGACCATTTATCTCTCAATCTGTCCACTTTTTCGTGGACAATCTTGGTAGTAAATGTCCTGGATTTAGTGGGCAATGTTGCTATTCCCCCAGATTTCTTGGACACCCTTTTAAGTCTTCTCGGAGGATGGGGAGAGTGCCCTGAGATCTGCATTCAGTGGCCAGGGTCCCCCTTCAGAGAGCTGCTCTGGGGCCTCTGGAGCAGACTTGCCAGCAGATGCTGAGCAGAAGCACCTGGAAGTTTCCTACTCTTCACCCCAACTACTGGTAAACAGTGGCTGTTGAGTAGGAAAGTTTATGAAAGCCTGGCTTCCTCACCTCTGGAATACCTTTTGAGGGGTCACTTTCATTCCTGTTGGTCTCTGGGATCAGGCTAAAGCTTATCCAGTGGTAGGACTCATGCCTGTGGTCCCCTCTGTGTTTGGCTTCCCCTTTTCACTCTGACCTGCTTCCCTCATCTCCTTATCTACCCATCTCCCCCAGGTGTCCATCCTTAAGGAATCCCTTGCAAGTGAGTCCTGGTCTCAGCATGTGCTTCTGGGGAACCAGACCTAAGAAGACCCTTTCCACTCACATGCTGGTCCCATGCAAGAGCTGCTTCCTGCTAGCCTGCCTTCCCTAAAATTCGGTAAGACCTTGGACAATTCCAGATCTCTTAAAATATTTAATATGAGAAAACAAAAGTAGTTAATTCAGAGGAGACAGTACAATTCTATCTTTAAAAGTATATGAACATTGTTGCCTACCAAGACAAGTTCCAACTTTAGATGTTAGCCTTTTCATGATATAATGCCAAGTTCTCATGAAACGATGATACGATAGGACTGCTCAGACCAAGATGCTGGCCTCGCGCCTTCCTTTCTGGAATTGCTCAGCCAGTGGATCTAAGACATAGATGCCTTAGGCCCTTTCTTTGGGCTTTCTCAGCTTCCTCTGCCAATTATGCTTTGGTTTTGTACCATTGTTCATCAGGAACCAGTTTACAGCATTTAGTATCGAGCAAGTGCCAACCAACTAAAGTGGATAATGGAATTCTAGGCTTTGACCCAGCACCTTTTCTTTTCTTCCCAGGGATGAGAGATGCATGGTTAAGAAGAATCAATTTCATGAGTAATTTCTCAGCTCCATCTGATGACTTTTAGTAATCACAAGTTGAAAGTGTGAAATGAGATTAGATTGTAGGAAAAACAATTTTTGTTGCAGCAAGTTTGGTGGTCTCTGCTGACGCTTCTTTAATTATTCCAAACAGCTTTATCATGATCATATTTGATAGAATACAAGCTAGCACAAGAGCTTGTAGCCTGTATAATATGCTTGAGACTAAGCCAAATATATAATTAAAGTAGTTTCATTCTATGGGATTTCCATTCTATGGAAAATTTCTTTTCCACAGAATTTGTAATTTGGAGTGTTTTACAGTCACTACAGGAGAAGGCAATGGCACCCCACTCCAATACTCTTGCTTGGAAAATCCCATGGACGGAGGAGTCTGGTGGGCTGCAGTCCGTGGGGTCACTGAGAGTTGGACATGACTCAGTGTCTTCACTTTCACTTTTCACTTTCATGCATTGGAGAAGGAAATGGCAACCCACTCCAGTGTTCTTGCCTGGTTAATCCCAGGGACAGCGGAGCCTGGTGGGCTGCCGTCTATGGAGTCGCACAGAGTCGGACACAACTGAAGCGACTTAGCAGCAGCAGTAGCAGCAGCAGTCGCTACAGAAATTGTACTGTATACAAATTGTACATTGTAACCTATTGTCAGTTACCACCTACTTTTTAAGGTAAAAGGTAAAGGTATACAGAATGGTATACAATACCCCAAAGGTAAAAGTATACAATTTCATGAGCTTTGAGAAATGCTTATACCCATGCAACCACCACCTTATCAAGGTAGAATGTTACTATTTCTGGAAAATTCCCCCATACCTCTTCTTGGAGAGTTACCACCTCTCCTCACAACCAGAGGCATGTTATGTTTGCTTGTTTCAGTTGTTTATACCATTAACTAATTTTGCCTACTCTAAAGATGCAAAGCAATGGACTCATATAGTACATACACTTTTGTATCTAGTGTTCACTTAACATAATATTTTGGAGAGTCTTCTATATTTTTGAATGTAGCAGCAATTCGTTTCTTTTTATTACTGAGAAACCATCCATTAAATGAAGATACTAACATTTGCTGATGCAATATGTTGTTGATGGGCATTGGGGTTGTTAAGAGCATTTGTCTATCATAAATAAGCCTGCCATGAACATTTTGTGGATGTGTGGTTTCATTTCTCTTGGATAAATATATAGGAATGCAGTGGCTGGGTCATACTCTAAGTACATATTTAATTGTATAAGAAACAGCCAGGTCTTTCCCCAAGTTTATTGTATCATTTTACATTCTTACCAGCCATGTATAAAAGTTCTGATTGCTTGCAACACAGCATAAGATGTCAGGATTTCCATTTTAGCCAGTCTCATAGGTGCATGGTGCTATTTCACTGTGGTTTTAGTTCGTATCTCTCTGATAACTAATAATTTTTACTCCTTCCTAAGTGCCTTTTAATCATTTATAAATTCTTTATGAAATATCTATTAGAAGGCTTATAAAATGGAATTACTTGTCTTTTCAACTATTGAGTGGTAGAGGTTCCTTATGGGCTTTCCCAAAGGCTCAGGGGTAAAGAATCCACCTGCAATGCAGGAGGTGTGGGTTCGATCTCTGGGTCCGGAAGATCCCCTGGAGGAGGACAGGGCAACCCATTCCAGTATTCTTGCCTGGAGAATCCCATAGGAAAAAGGAGTCTGGCAGGCTATAGTCCATGGAGTCTCAAAGAGTCAGACATGATTGAAGTGACTTAGCACACACAGTACAGAGGTTCTATAGTCTGAATATAATTTTTTTTCACTTTTGAATTTTATGACTATGTTTACAAATTCTGATGACTATGCTTATCAAAATTCTCTTTATAAAAATATTTTAATTTTAATAGTTTTTAAATCATTTTTTGCTTAATGGTTATTTCTTTTTATGTCATACTTCAGAAATCTTCACCTACCCATAGTCAAAAAGACACTCTCCTATGGTTTTCTCCAGATTTGTGACTTTAGCCTTTATGCTTAGGCTTATGATCCATCCCAAATTAATTTTTTCTGCTTGGTATGATGACTGAGGGTAGAGTTGAAGTAAATTTTTTTTTAAATTTTACTATCCTTAGAGGATAGTATTTCAACACTATTTGTTGATAAAAAGTTCCTGTAATTTCAGGATAGCTAAAGACAGCAGTTGCTGCTTTGGTCCCTGTCTTCCAATACTTCCTCCTCAAATACCCAGAAAAATAAAAGGTTTGGAAAAAACTACCTCCTCTCAAACTTGAAGACAGAAAATGCTATCCCACAACATAAATGGAGAATTTACATGCAAAAGGGTAAAATTCTAGTGAACAGTCTGTCCTTTGCTTATCCTGCTTTAAAGTTTTGTGGCAAGAAAAAGCAGGCCAAGAAACTGTGGGAAAAAACCAGGGAAAAGGGATGGTCCTAAAATTGATCTTAACCACCACCAAAAAGAGGAATGCACTCTGAGTCTGAAGAAAATCCAAATACAAAATGAAGGAGTTTCCAGAACTTCCCTGGAGGTCCAGTGGTTACAGGTTTGACCCCTTGTCAGGGAACTAGACCCCACACACTGTATGATGTGGCCAATAAAGTAATTAATTAATGCAATTACTTTATTAAAAAAAATGAAGGCGTTTCCTGGTAGACCAGACATGGAAGGGACGTAAACATATGCATGAAAAAAATAAAATTAGAAAATGAGCACGTTGTAACGTGACCTTTGAAGCACAGCTACTAGAGAGGAAAAGTGTAAAACCCAAAGGGAGAAGCAGCATTTCAGAGTTCAGTGGTGAAGGAGGAAAAAGCAAAGACATGAGACAGCAAATATCAGAAAACAAGCCATCCCTCTCCCTCTCTATCAGAATAACCCACTGAAGAATTTCGACTTTGCCTTACTGAATGAAGTTAATACCTGTAAAGCAGGAATCTTGCAAACCTTTCCAGTGCTATAGACATGAAGAGAAAAAGAAATAAATCCTTACAGAATTTTGAAAAATTAGAAAACGAATTCCAATACACCTTGATGAGGGACAATTCTCCCCTCTAAAAAGAATCATGACACAGAGTCATCCAATAATCCCTCAGAATGGTAGCTGACTTTATAGTTTGCAGACCGAAAGGGATTTACTATTTAGTACTGCTATGGTCTGAATGTTTGTGTCCCCTCAAAATTTAGATATTGAATTCCTAATCTCCAAGGTGATTATATCATAAGGTAGAGCCCTCACAAATGAGATTAGAGCCTCATAACCAGTCAATCCTAAAGGAAATCAACCCTGAATATTCATTGGAAGGACTGAAACTGAAGCTCCAATACTTAGGCCACCTGATGCAAAGAGTTAACTCACTGGAAAAGACTGTGATGCTGGGAAACATTGAAGGTGAAAGGAGAAGCGGGCAGCAGAAGATGAGATGGTTAGATAGCATCACTGACTCAATGTACATGAATCTGAGCAAACTTGGAGAAATAGTGAAGGGCAGAGGATCCTGGTGTGCTGCAGTCCATGGGGTCAAAAGGAGTTGGACATGTCTAGCAGCTGAACAACAACAAATGCTGTGCTTTAAGGAAGTGGAAGTCTTCTTCCATGGTATGTCATTGTTCAGTTCAGACGCTCAGTCGTGTCCGACTCTTTGCGACCCCATGAATGGCAGCACGCCAGGCCTCCCTGTCCATTACTAACTCCCGGAGTTCACTCAGACTCGTGTCCATCGAGTCAGTGATGCCATCCAGCCATCTCATCCTCAGTCATCCCCTTCTCCTCCTGCCCCCAATCCCTCCCAGCATCAGAGTCTTTTCCAATAAGTCAACTCTTCACATGAGGTGGCCAAAGTACTGGAGTTTCAGCTTTAGCATCATTCCTTCCAGAGAAATCCCAGGGTTGATCTCCTTCAGAATGGACTGGTTGGATCTCCTTGCAGTCCAAGGGACTCTCAAGAGTCTTCTCCAACACCACACTTCAAAAGCATCAATTCTTCAGTGCTCGGCCTTCACAGTCCAACTCTCTCATCCCTACATGACCACTGGAAAAACCATAGCCTTGACTAGATGGACCTTAGTCGGCAAAGTAATGTCTCTGCTTTTGATATGCTATCTAGGTTGCTCATAATTTTTCTTCCAAGGAGTAAGCATCTTTTAATTTCATGGCTGCAGTCACCATCTGCAGTGATTTTGGAGCCCCCCAAAATAAAGACTGACACTGTTTCCACTGTTTCTCCATCTATTTCCCATGGAGTGATGGGACCAGATGCCATGATCTTAGTTTTCTGAATGTTGAGTTTTAAGCCAAATTTTTCACTCTCCTCTTTCACTTACATCAAGAGGCTTTTTAGCTCCTCTTCACCTTCTGTCATAAGAAGGTGTCATTTGCATATCTGAGGTTATTGATATTTCTCCTGGCAATCTTGATTCCAGCTTGTGTTTCTTCCAGTCCAGCGATTCTCATGATGTACTCTGCATAAAAGTTAAATAAGAAGGGTGAAAATATACAGCCTTGACGTATTCCTTTTCCTATTTGGAACCAGTCTGTTGTTCCATGTCCAGTTCTAACTGTTGCTTCCTGACCTGCATACAGATTTCTCAAGAGGCAGGTCAGGTGGTCTGGTATTCCCATCTCTTTCAGAATTTTCCACAGTTTATTGTGATCCACACAGTCTAAGGCTTTGGCAGAGTCAATAAAGCAGAAATAGATGTTTTTCTGGAACTCTCTTGCTTTTCCCCTGATCCAGCGGATGTTGGCAATTTGATCTCTGGTTCCTCTGCCTTTTCTAAATCCAGCTTGAACATCAGGAAGTTCACGGTTCACGTATTGCTGAAGCCTGGCTTGGAGAATTTTGAGCATTACTTTAACTAGCGTGTGAGATGAGTGCAATTCTGTGGTAGTTTGAGCATTCCTTGGCATTGCCTTTCTTTGGGATTGGAATGAAAACTGACTTTTCCAGTCCTGTGGCCACTGCTGAGTTTTCCCAATTTGCTGGCATATTGAGTGTAGCACTTTCACAGCATCATCTTTCAGGATTTGAAATAGCTCTACTGGAATTCCATCACCTCCACTAGCTTTGTTCGTAGTGGTGCTTTCCAAGACCCACTTGACTTCATGTTCCAGGATGTCTGGCTCTAGATGAGTGATCACACCATCGTGATTATCCGGGTCGTGAGGATCTTTTTTGTACAGTTCTTCTGTGTATTCTTGCCATCTCTTTTTAATATCTTCTGCTTCTGTTATGTCCATACCATTTCTGTCCTTTATTGAGCCCATCTTTGCATGAAATGTTCCCTTGGTATCTCTAATTTTCTTGAAGATATCTCTAGTCTTTCCCATTCTGTTGTTTTCCTCTGTTTCTTTGCATTGATCGCTGAAGAAGGCTTTCTTATCTCTTCTTGCTGTTCTTTGGAAGTCTGCATTCATTTGCTTATATCTTTCCTTTTCTACTTGGCTTTTTGCTTCTCTTCTTTTCACAGCTATTTGTAAGGCCTCCCCAGACAGCCATTTTGCTTTTTTGCATTTCTTTTCCATGGGGATGGTCTTGATCCCTGTCTCCTGTACAATGTCACGAACCTCATTCCATAGTTCATCAGGCACTCTATCTATCAGATCTAGGCCCTTAAATCTATTTCTCACTTCCACTGTATTATCCCAAGGGATTTGATTGAGGTCATACCTGAATGGTCTAGCAGTTTTCCCTACTTTCTTCGATTTCAGTCTGAATTTGTTAATAAGGAGTTCATGATCTGAGCCATAGTCAGCTCCTGGTCTTGTTTGTGTTGACTGTACAGAACTTCTCCATCTTTTGCTGCAGAGAATATAAACAATCTGATTTCAGTGTTGACCATCTGGTGATGTCCGTGTGTAGAGTCTTCTCTTGTGCTGTTGGAAGAGGCTGTTTGCTATGACCAGTGCATTCCCTTGGCAAAACTCTATTAGTCTTTGCCCTGCTTCATTCCATATTCCAAGGCCAAATTTGCCTGTTATTCCAGGTGTTTCTTGACTTCCTACTTCTCCATTCCAGCTGAAGTTGAACAGTTCTATGAAGACCTACAAGGCCTTTTAGAACTAACACCCAAAAGAGATGTCCTTTTCATTATAGGGGACTGGAATGCAAAAGTAGGAAGTCAAGAAACACCTGGAGTAACAGGCAAATTTGGCCTTGGAATACAGAATGCANTCTGGCTTACTTCACTCTGTATAATTGGCTCCAGTTTCATCCATCTCATTAGAACTGATTCAAATGTATTCTTTTTAATGGCTGAGTAATACTCCATTGTGTATATGTACCAAATCTTTCTTATCCATTCATCTGCTGATGGGCATCTAGGTTGTTTCCATGTCCTACAGTGCTGCAATGAACATTGGGTTACATGTGTCTCTTTCAATTCTGGTTTCCTCAGTGTGTATGCCCAGCAGTGGGATTGCTGGGTCATAAAGCAGTTCTATTTGCAATTTTTTAAGGAATCTCCACACTGTTCTCCATAGTGGCTGTACTAGTTTGCATTCCCACCAACAGTGTAAGAGAGTTCCCTTTTCTCCACACCCTCTCTAGCATTTATTGTAGACTTTTGGATAGCAGCCATTCTGACTGGCATGAAATGGTACCTCATTGCGGTTTTGATTTGCATTTCTCTAATAATGAGTGATGTTGAACATCTTTTCATGTGTTTGTTAGCCATCTGTATGTCTTCTTTGGAGAAATGTCTATTTTGTTCTTTGGTCCATTTTTTGGTTGGATCATTTATTTTTCTGGGATTGAATGCAGGAGTTGCTTGTATATTTTTGAGATTAGTTGTCAGTTGCTTCATTTGCTATTATTTTCTGCCATTCAGAAGGCTGTCTTTTCACCTTGCTTATAGTTTCCTTTGTTGTGCAGAAGCTTTTAAGTTTAATTAGATCCCATTTTTTTATTTTTGCTTTTATTTCCAGTATTCTGGGAGGTGGGTCATAGAGGATCCTGCTGTGATGTATGTCAGAGAGTGTTTTGCCTATGTTCTCTTCTAAGAGTTTTATAGTTTCTGGTCTTGGGTTTAGATCTTTAATCCATTTTGAGTTTATTTTTGTGTATGGTGTTAGAAAGTGTTCTAGTTTCATTCTTTTACAAGTGGTTGACCAGTTTTCCCAGCACCACTTGTTAAAGAGATTATACAGAGTGAAGTAAGCCAGAAAGAAAAACACCAATACAGTATACTAATGCATATATATGGAATTTAGAAAGATGGTAACGATAACCCTGTATCTGAGACAGCAAAAGAGACACAGATGTATAGAACAGTCTTTTGGACTCTGTGGGAGAGGGAGACAGTGGGATGATTTGGGAGAATGGCATTGAAACATGTGTAATATCCTATATGAAACGAATTGCCAGTCCAGGTTCGATGCATGATACTGGATGCTTGGGGCTGGTGCACTGAGATGACCCAGAGGGATGGTACGGGGAGGGAGGATGGAGGGTGGTTCAGGATGGGGAACACGAGTATACCTATGGCAGATTCATGTTGATGTATGGCAAAACCAATATAATATTGTACAGTAATTAAACTCCAATTAAAATAAATAAATTTATATTAAAAGAAATAAATACCAAACATTTTCTAACAGTGGTACTGGTACTGAGTTTTTCTCAATAAAAATCCAGACAAAATATTAAAAGAATGGCCAGAAAAGACTTTGATATTGGAACTAAAATTCAAGAGGAAATATCACATGGATGAAGATAACAGCATTTTACATAAAATAGACTGGAAAGACTTCCACCTAAGAGAATTTAGAAACTTGTGCTACCACTAAAATTTGAAAAATGTTCATATTTCAAGGAAGATGCAAATCTAGGTTGCAAGTGATAAGTCACTGTAAATATAATATTGGCAATTGCAATATGATATTTTCAAAGGCAAACCGAAGAATGGTTTTCATATGGTCTAGGAGGACATGAATGTTTACTAAGAATTTGTCAGCATTATATAATACAAACATAACAACAGTCTCCTCCTGTTTGGAGGACACAAATATTCAAGTCATTAAGCAATATGCCCTTTGAGGAAGAAAGGCAGTTTAACACTGTCATGTTTCCTAATTAACTGTTCAGTTCAGTTACCCAGTCATGTTCAACTCTTCGAGATCCCTGGACTCCAGCACACCAGGCTTCTCTGTCCATCACCAACTCCCAGAGCCTGCTCAAACTCATGTCCATCAAATCGTGATGCCATCCAACCATCTCATCCTCTATCACCCTCTTCTCCTCCCACCTTCAATCTTTCCCAGCATCAGGTCTTTTCCAATGAGTCAGTTCTTCACATCAGGTGGCCAAAGTATTGGAGTTTCAGCTTCAGCATCAGTCCTCCCAATGCATACTCAGGACTGATTTCCTTTAGGATGGACTGGTTTTATCTTGCAGTCCAAGGGCCTCTCAAGAATCTTCTCCAACACCATAGTTCAAAAGCATTCATTCTTCAGCACCCAGCTTTCTTTATAGTCCAACTCTCACATCCATTCATGACTACTAGAAAAACCATAGCTTTGACTAGCTGGACCTTTGTTGGCAAAGTAATGTCTGTGTTTTTTGATATGCTATCTAGGTTGGTCATAGCTTTTCTTCCAAGGAGCAAGCATCTTTTAATTTCATGGCTGTAGTCGCCATCTGCAGTAATTTTGGAGCCCTCAAAAATTGGAGAAGGCAATGGCAACCCACTCCAGTAATTTGCCTGGAAAATCCCATGGACAGAGGAGCCTGGTAGGCTGCAGTCCATGGGGTCGCAAAGAGTCGGACACAACTGAGCGACTTTACTTTCACTTTTCACTTTCATGCATTGGAGAAGGAAATGGCAACCCATTCCGGTGTTCTTGCCTGGAGAATCCCAGGGATGGCGGAGCCTGGTGGACTGCTGTCTATGGGGTCATACAGAGTAAGACATGACTGAAGCGACTTAACAGCAGCAGCAGCAAAAATAGTCTCTCACTGTTTCCACTGTTTTTCCAACTATTTACCATGAAGTGATGGGACCAGATGCCATGATCTTAGTTTTCTGAATGTTGAATTTTAAGCCAACTTTTTCACTCCCCTCTTTCATTTTCATCAAGAGGCTCTTTAGTTCCTTTTTGCTTTCTGCCATAAGAAACATAATTAACTGTTTTTTATAATATATATTTATATAAATATATTTATACATAATATATATAATTTTAAGTTAACACAATTAACTGTTACTATTGTCTAAATGATGTGCAAACATAAGAAACATCCATCTTCCCACTGTTGATTCAACATGTATTCAACAACCTAAACTACTACACTGTAAGCACTTGAAGGTTGGGTTTCTCTTATCACTGCAACATCAGTGCCAGGACACTGTCTAGAAACTAAGAGGCAGTCAATAAAATTAGTTTAAAAAAAAATACAAAGAATTACACTCAGGTGCTCTTGTTTTCATCTTTTTACCTCCATTAACCTGGCATCTGGTAGCAATTCAGTAAATATTTATGGAATGATCCTAACCCAGTTTCCTTCAAATGGTGAACTAGAAACTGTAAATTTAAAATAGGGATATACAATAAAATGTCAGGGGTCACTGGCCAAGAAAACCATGTTTTGATGGGAGCCCTAAAATATGACTTTATTCTGAATAATGCACTGAACTTATCCTACTAATGCTTTTTGATAATTATCTAATTTAATCTTTGTTAATAAAGGCCTACTTATTGGTAGAAATTATGTTGATGAAGGCTTCTACCCCTCAACTGTACATCTAGTAAAATCTAGTGTTTTCATTAATAAATCTGATTTGTTTTGCTATTTTAATAATAAAAGAGATGTGGATTTTGAGTGATCGCTCCACTCGTGTGGTTGTATGAACCACTTACAAGCTAATTGTTCTACACCCTGTATCTTCAATTTCTGCTTCTCTCAAGTTCTACACTTATCAGTCCTACAAACAAAGAGAAAATTTCACCTCCATTCTTTATGAAATACACCAGATGAGCCCAGTGTGGAATTTGCTATCTTCCTCCCAATCATTCTTCAGGGTCTAGTGTCCCCATGCCAGTTCGTGGCTTCAACAACTGCCCCAAGCTAATAATTTTCAGCATCTTTTCACTATTTCCCTCAGGATTACCCTTCACTGGACCTGGAGTAAAACATATTAACAAGGTAATGTGCTTCAAAGTCAAGAGGTGTCAGATGTGGGAGTTGATAACTCCTTGTTCCTTCCCAATTTAACATTGACTCTTTATAAAAATCTCTCTTAGAGAGTGGATCAATACCTGAATTCATTTAGTTGCCAAATACATATGGAAGGACTGTGCTTAACAATCAATTGCAAAAAACATTAATGAAGAGGAAAATCCCGAAATTCTCTTTTGATCTGTGGGTTTGTATGAACAAAACTTGGGTCTGCTCGCCCACACACAGTAAAGCCAATGTACTGACATTAAGTTGTGATGAAGGAAAGTACAGCATTCATTGCAGGTACAAATACAAGGAGACCAGGATAGCTAGGTGCTCAAAAAGCCTGAACCCTCCAGTGGACTTTGGCAAAGGATTTTTTTTTTAACTTTTTATTTTGTATGGGTGTGTAGCCAATTAGCAACATTGTGATAGTTTCAAGTGAACAGCAGAGTAACTCAGCCCTACACATGCATATATCCATTCTCCCCTATACTCGCCTCCCATTGAGGCTGAAAGTAAAAGTGTTAGTTTCTCAGTTGTTGTAATCCCATGGATACTAGCCACCAGTCTCCTCAGTCCAAGAAATTCTCAAGGCAAGAATACTGAAGTGGGTTGCCATTTCCTTCTCCAGGGAATCTTCCTGATCCAGGGTTCAAACCTGAGTCTCCCGTATTGTAGGCAGATTCATTACCATATGGCAAAGAATTTTTTAAAGCCAGGTGAGGGAGGAGGGTTTCAGGGTATATGATCAGCTCATGCACAGTTCTCTGACTGGTTGGAAGATGTAGTAACAAGAGAGTGTCATAGGCGTCAGCATTATCAGTCCTTAAGCTCCCATAGGCCTGGGGGCTACCTGCTCATGGTCATCAAGTAGTTAATTTCTTCCATTGGGTGGGAATTTGAGCATCTGTAAAACAACTCAGGAAATGTGCATCAGATACTATTAGGTGGGTACTTCAGGAAGGAGCTACAGCAGAGGATATGGGGGAGGAGTTCTGTCCCCCTAGGGTTCTGCTTGTGTACAGGTTTTGAAATATTTTTGCAATTTCCTCTTCCCTGATGATGGAGTCTCATGTTGAGGACCAAAGAGGACTGTTTCCTCTAACTACTGAAATCTGACTGTTCCTTCAAGGCTTACTCAACCTCTGTTATGAAGCCTTACTGAATTATTCAAATCTTCCCTGGGACTTCAATGCCAAAAATAATCTCTACCACTTAAAAGACACCAATCATATACCACTTCCTATTTCATGTTACTAGTAAACATTCTTGGCTGTTAGGCTCCTGAATGAAGTGTTATATGTGTGTAACTCTAGGTGCCCCATGGCTGCAGAAAAAGAATTTACACAAAATAAGAACTTATTCAATGCACTGAATAGTTTGGTTTTGTGTTTTTCCAGGGATGGCCAGATGGTTTTTGTTTCACTGTGATTATACCTATCTTTTCTTGCATATTTCTTTCTATAAATTCTGTAAATTCTGGCTTAGATTTATTTGTTGGATAGTTTGTGAGATAGTGCCGTGGTTCAGAGGGAAGCAGGCTGTGCACATAGCCTCTACAGCTGGTTGTTGTGGTTGTTGTTTGGTCACTAAAGTTGTGTCTGACTCTTTGCGACCCCATGGAATGTAGTTCATCAGGCTCCTCTGTCAATGGGATTTCCCAGGCAACAATACTGGCTGCTGCTGCTGCTAAGTCGCTTCAGTCGTGTCTGACTCTGTGTGACCCCATAGACAGCAGCCCACCAGGCTCCTTCATCCACAGGACTCTCCAGACAAGAATACTGGAGTGGGTTGCCATTTCCTTCTCCTGGGTTGCTATTTCCTTCTCCAGGGGATTTTCCCAACCCAGAGATCGAACCCCAGTGTCCTGCATCTCCTGCTTGCCAAGCAGATTCTTTACCACTGAGCCACAAGGGAAGCCCTCTAAAACTGGACTTTAGCATAATGGTCTGTCCTTAAACAGATGGAGCTGCTGTGTCATAGTTAGGAAAACTGCAACAGAAATTCTCTCTTTGACTAAACTCCAATATGATTTTCGGAAGCGGAAGACTGTCCCCGGGTTGTCCTAGCCCCCGGCACCGCCTGGAGCTCCTGCCTGGAAAAGCTTAAGGCCATCAAAACAATTTACCTTTGTTCCAGCTCACACCTGAGGATAGGCCCCCAGAACACTTATTAACAAAAACAAACAAACTGACTATAATCAAGTCTTCCTCTGTCCCTTTGAGAGATATATATATATATATATATATATATATATATATATATATGTCTCCCCTGCAACCAAAGGTGTCTTTTTCAAGGACTTGAAAGCCATTCCTTTGAAATGTAATCATCAGGAAGGATGGGGCCCCTGTCTGCTCTTTGTGGGAAGACAGAATCTCAACTTCAATAAGTGCTAGCTGGAAGGCACAGCTGGCCTCACGGAAGCCTTGACATTGACCTCTTACCCATTTTTTAATAATGTTTCAATTCCCTGACTCTGCTTGGGTCTCTGCTTATCCCCACCCCACTCCCTCACTCTTCCTTTAAAATCCCCAGTCACCTCCTCACCAATCCAAGTAGAGCTAAGCTTACTCTGCAGTCTTTCCAACTGCAGGAGTTATCACTAAGATGTTTTTACCATCTTTAACTAGTATCTGGCTTTGTCTTTGACAGGCAGCTGTTGTGCAGCTTGTGGAAAATACTTTGCTGACTTGCTTTGTGTGGTTAACTGTACAATCCACTGAGAGTCCACTTTTCGCCCTCTATGTATTTCATAGTCTTGCAAATACTGTTTACAATTAGCACAGTTTTAAATCTGTCCTTACCACTACTATTCGGACACTACTAATCTAGTTAATCTTTCTAGTTATGGATTTGTAGAACTCTCAACTACTGGATGTAAAAATGTTTTCTCTCCCCTTTAGCGATCAGCAGAATTGAGTTATTCTGCACATGGCTTTAAGGTTGGTAAATACTTCCTCATCTGGAAGCCAATTGTTTGTGTTCAAAATATGCAGATTATTTGTTGCAGTTATGTGGTAATTAGAGTGACTATTTCATGTCTGACACCCAATAAGAAACTACTGCTAATGTGATCAACTGAGGTTTGTTCTGCCAACATAAACACATGTATTTTGAAATTTTTAATATGACCCAAGAAAAATATATCTATATAGTATGTATATAGGTCTGTATGTTTGAGTTTGTTTTGCTTTAGTGAGGAGGTAAGCAGAATAGAACTTGTTAAGCTTTAAGATTTACCATAATAACAGATGTTATTTATTATTTTTATACTATGAGTACATTATATACATTTATGTACATTATTCTTAATCATTACAACAGAAAAGTAGGCAGTACTTTTCCAACTTCAAAATAAAGGCAGTGAGACACAAGGGAGGCTTGTAGTAAGGAATTTAAACCTAAATCTGTACTCTTTCTACTATTCCTCCCGACTAATGTATAGTCAGTAGTTTGGAAAGTAAAAACTTTTTGTTGAACTGTTCTCATGAACTTGCTGGCAGAGTCCACAACATTGAAAAACTGTAAAGGGAAATGCTTGACTCAAAAAACTTAGAAACCAAAAAAAAAAAAAAAAAGGCATTTATTGGCTGTTGCTTAACAAACAGAGCCAGAATAATTTCAAGAATAATTTAACTACATACTATGATGACTGTTTATTCCAGATTTAGAATTCCAGAGGACTGTGGAGAAAGGTGAAAACTTGGCTGTTTTGCACACTTAGAATGAATATGTTGTATACTATTTTTCAGTGTTGCAAAGAACTTTCCTAGGAGGTATGTTAAAATTAAACAAAGGAAAAGACAGCTGTGCCAAAGGAAATTGGTGAGAAAATAAAATAAAAACAAAAATATCATCCATAAATAGAAGTTAAATATTCAGCTTGTTAAGTTTTGACTCTTTTATGGTCGGTAATTTATTTTCTCCTCAGATATGGTGCTAAACTACAAATAACTCCGCCTTTTTTTCCCAATGTGTTATTACTTATGTTTGCCTCTGCTGTGGCTTACAAGTCTCTGTAGTTAAACTTCACTAACATACTGAGAGCAGTAACAAATGTTCCACACCTAATAAAACTAGTTTGATATAACAAGCTGTCCCTGGGACTTCCCTGGTGACCCAGTGGTTCAGACTCCATGCTTCCACTGCAGGCAGTGTGGGTTCAGTCCTTGGTGGAGAAACTAGGGTCCCCATGCAGCAGTTGAGCCAAAATAAATAAATAGATAGGTATGTAAACAAAATACTCTTGAAACACATAAGAAACAACTCAATTAAAAAAAAATTTGTCTTATCCAAAGAATTACTAGTCTTATGAATAAAATATATATTATACCAGAGTTTGTCATAACTTTTTAAGGTCAAGTGTGACGTAAGCAATTTTTTCAAGTCAGGAACTGAATTTTATATCTCTGAAGGCTTCTAGATGAGACCACTAGATGGGACTTAATCTTAAAGATCATATTAAAATTAGAATCCCTAATAAGAACTCTTTTAGACTTTAGAATTAAACATAATTCAGCACAATTGTGAAATTTCTCATTTTGGGCTTTTTTTCACATTTTCACTTATTTTCAGCTTAAAGCCAATGAGAACCATGAAACTGGGGAAGAGCTCTAAAAATGGGGCACAAGTTTTCCCTGTGTAAAGGAAATTTCCATTTGTAAAGGTATATTGCATGAAATTAAAAGATGCTTACTCCTTGGAAGAAAAGTTACGACCAACCTAGATAGCATATTCAAAAGCAGAGACATTACTCTGCTGACTAAGGTCGTCTAGTCAAGGCTATGGTTTTTCCAGTAGTCATGTATGGATGTGAGATTTGGACTGTGAAAAAGGCTGAGCGCCGAAGAATTGATGCTTTTGAACTGTGGTGTTAGAGAAGACTCTTGAGAGTCCCTTGGCCTGCAAGGAGATCCAACCAGTCCATTCTAAAGGAGATCAACCCTGGGTGTTCTTTGGAAGGAATGATGCTAAAGCTGAAACTCCAGTACTTTGGCCACCTAATGTGAAGAGTTGACTCATTGGAAAAGACTTTGATGCTGGGAGGGATTGGGGGCAGGAGGAGAAGGGGATGACAGAGGATGAGATGGCTGGATGGCATCACTGACTCGGTGGACGTGAGTCTGAGTGAACTCTGGGGGTTGATGATGGACAGGGAGGCCTGGCGTGCTATGATTCATGGGGTCGCAAAGAGTCGGACACGACTGAGCGACTGAACTCAACTGAACTGTACCAGGAAAAAGACAGTTCAACTCACCAGTAGACTCTGACAGGTCTGCGTTACAAATGCTAAATGATTCTTGTTTACCAGACTTTTCTTGGGCATCTTCCCATGACTTGTGCTTATTCAGAATTCCCAACCCTCAAAACCCATTTACTTCCTCTAGCCTAGGATGGTGTACAAACACAACTTCTAGGGCTTCCGTGGTGGTCCAGTGGTTAAAATTTCGCCTTTCAGTGCAGGGGCTGAAGGTTAGATTCCTGGTTGGGGAGCTAAGACCCCTCATGCCTCAGGCCCTCCCACCCCAAAAAGAAACCACCATAAAACAGAAACAATACTATTGCAACATTTTCAATAAAGATTAAAAACACACACACAAAAAACTTCTAACCACTCCATTACTTATTTTTGGATTTTATTCAGTGGGATATATTTGACTTTATGCTCTCAGATTTCATATAAATGCAGTCTTATAGACCACAAAGGAATAATTATTAATTATATCAAGTGACTTTGCAGGAAGGAAATACTTAGATACCTAAGTGGAGCTTTTAAGGACCTTCAAAATATAATCTACATCACTTTGTCATCTTTTTATCAATTCTCTTACAGATAAATTTACTGTACATTTGAGGAGATGGATACATATAAACAGAAGATAGAGATTAGCCTAACTCAGGTTGACTAAGAAAAAGAAGGGGAACTTGAATTGTTCTTTAAGGGATGACTGAAATTTCAGTAACTCCAAGTAGATTAGTACTATCCCAGGTGTGAAAAACTATATGACTAAATTTTGTATGACGTTTTGTCAAGATATCAAGTTTCCTGGTATGGTTTGTTTTCAAGGTAGTTGTAGAGGTTGGATAAAGAAAAATATTTATTGCTTTGGGTTGATCATAAAGAGCCTTGAAAACATGCTGAGAGGTTAAGACATTACTCTATTGTCTCCAGAAAAATCATCAAATATCTAGAATGAGGAGAATGATATGATTAAATCTGTAGTTTGAAAAAAAATGCTCTTTTCTTAAGCCCTGAAAGTGAAAGTGAAGTCGCTCAGTTGTGTCCAACTCTTTGCGACCCAATGTACTGTAGCCTACCAGGTTCCTCCCTCCATGGGATTCTACATGCAAGAGTACTGGAGTGGGTTGCCATTTTCTTCCCCAGGGGATCTTCCCAACCCAGGGATCGAACCCAGGTCTCCCGCATTCCAGACAGACGCTTTAGCCTCTGAGCCACCAGGGAAGCCCTTCTTAAGCCCTAGCAGCCTCTAAAAGACCATGCAATTTATTTGTGTACTATGTTTATTTTCTGTTTTTTAGTTTAAACAAAAAATTTTTTGTCTGAGTTTTAAAAATGCTTCCAAATAGCTAGTACATGCATGGTTCAGAGAAGATACTCAGGAAATATTTGGTAAATGAGAGAACAGATACACACTTTGGGAAGTTAATTCTGGTGATATGGTGAAGGGCACGCACATATACATTGTCAGGCGATCCTGATTTTATTCAGTCTCCAGCTTGACAGGTTCACTTACTCTTCAACTCACATCCTGCATTTCCTTCTTGCTAATCCTCTCCCTTTTACTCATAGGAAAATTTTCAATGGCCCAACCCTGCTTATCACCTGCTTGACTCTCACCCATGGGAAGGAATAGCTTGAACTTTGTACACCTGGGTCAATACTTTTTTTTTTTTTTTTGCCTTCTTAGGGCAGTTACTTTACCTATGTGTGAAATGTGCACAGGAATACTACTTCATAGAATTTCTATGAGGCTAAAATGAGAAGTCTTATAAAATTCCTAGGACAGTATCCAGCATATTATATTGTTGTTGCTTGGTTGCTAAGTCCTTTTTGTGATCCCATTGACTGTAGCTTTTCTGTCCATGGGATTTCCCAGGCAAGAATACTGGAGTGGGTTGCCCTTTCCTCCTCCAGGGGATCTTCCTGACATGCTAAAGATGCTCACTAAATGTTGGTTTCCTTAACTTTCCATCCTTCAAGGACTCAAGTTTCTAGCAGATCCTTAAAGCCTTTCCTGACCATCAGAGATCACAACAACTATTGTCACTTTTGAAGTATTCAATACATCCTTCATCACACCCTCTGTGATGATGCCATTTGATTAGCATCTGGACTCTCTTTGATGCAGAGCCTGGCACAGCTATGTATTCTAGCTGTTTCTGAATATGTGTGTGTTAAGTCACTTCATTCCTGTTTGACTCTTTGAGATCCTGTGGACTGTGACTCTCCAGGCTTCTCTGTCCATGGGATTCTCTAGGCGAGAATACTGGAATGAGTTGCCATTTCCTTTTCCAGGGGATCTTCCTGACCCAGGGATCAAATCATTGTCTCTTACGTCTCCTGTATTGGCAGGCGGGTTCTTTGCCACTAGTACCAGGGAAGCCTGACAGAAGAACAGAAGTAGCTCAGCTTCTGAATATACACAGATGCAAAGTGTTACCACATCTGACTTTTTGTTTTTGGTCATCAGACTGGAACTACTAGCACATAACCTTAGGCACAGTGAATGTTTGTATGTGTTGTGTTTGCCTGCATTGCACTAGTGATATTAGTCAAAGTTGTTCAGTTGTGTCCGACTCTTTGCTACCCCATGGACTATACCGTCCATGGAATTCTCCAGGCCAGAATACTGGAGTGGGGAATACTCCAGAATACTGGAGTTCCCTTCTGCAGGGGATCTTCCCAACCCACGGATTGAACTGAGGTCTCCTGCATTGCAGGCAGATTCTTTACCAGCTGAGCCACAAGGAAAGCCCAATAATACTGGAGTGGGTAGCCTTCCCTTCTCCAGGGGATCTCCCTGACCCAGGAATCAAACCAGGGTCTCCTGCATTGCAGGTGGATTCTTTACCAACTGAGATATCGGGGAAGCCCTGCATTGCACTACTTTATATTTAATCTTCCTAACATTTTGTTCTTTCAGTGTTATTAAGCTGACCAAAAAATTCATTGTGGTTTTTTTCATAAAATCTTACAGAAAAACTCAAATGAAACTTTCGGCCAACCCAGTGTTTACTGAGACCCTACTATCTAGGTTCCTTCATTTCATTCATTTCGATCGCTCAGTCATGTCTGACTCTTTGCAACCCCATGAATCGCAGCATGCCAGGCCTCCCTATCCATCACCACCACCCAGAGTTCGTTCAAACTCACCTGCATCGAGTCAGTGATGCCATCCAGCCATCTCATCCTCTGTCGTCCCCTTCTCCTCCTGCCCCCAATCCCTCCCAGCATCAGAGTCTTTTCCAATGAGTCAACTCTTTGCATGAGGTGGCCAAAGTACTGGAGTTTCAGCTTTAGCATCGTTCCTTCCAAAGAACACCCAGGGTTGATCTCCTTTAGAATGGACTGGTTGGATCTCCTCGCAGTCCAAGGGACTCTCAAGAGTCTTCTCCAACATCACAGTTCAAAAGCATCGATTCTTCTAGTAATGGGGATAAAATATTTTCTCTACCTCATGAAATTTATAATACCATAGAATAATACATACATATATTTTTTTATTTTTTAGCAACTTACTCTTATTACTAACGTAACTGTTTTAACTATTTGCAAAGAATTCTCTGGAGAGCACACCATTAAATTTCAATAATTTCAATAAACTTTGCTGGGTTTTTATCTGAAGAACCGCACAAGAAAGTTAGATTGTGTTCTTATCAATTTTTCTTGCATCTGTATGCTGCCCTTGTTATGTAGAATTCAGGTCTTCTGGGCTATTATATCAGTATTCAGTGATACTGGTTTTGCAGTCTCATTGTTTTTCAGTCACTCAGTTGTGTCAGACTCTTTCTGACCCCATGGACTGCAGCACAATAGGCTTCCCTGTCCCTCACCGTCTCCTGCAGCTTGCTCAAACTCATGTCCATTCAGTTGATGATGCCATCCAACCATCTCGTCCCCCGCCATCCTTTCTCCTCCTGCCTTCAATCTTTCCCAGCATCAGGGTCTTTTCCAGTGAGTCAGCTCTTCGCATCAGGTGGCCAAAGTATCAGAGCTTTAGCTTCAACATTGTCTTTCTAATGAATATTCAGGGTTGATTTCCTTTAGCATTGACTAGTTTGATCTCCTTGCAGTCCAAGGGACTCTCAAGAGTCTTCTCCAACACCACAGTTTGAAAGTATCAATTCTCTGGTGCTCAGCCATCTTTATGAGTGTGAGATTATTTTGGTTTTCATTAATCAAGTCTTAAAATTATTTAAATAAGAGTATTAGATCTAATTCTGTCAGAGGTGAGTTGCTTTTCTTATTCTAGATGCTATGTTAACATATATGTTGCTTTTTTAGTGTGTTTATATTATGTGAATTTATGCATATACATATTTATACTATATGCTTATTATTTGCTATTTCTTCATTAAATTATGAGCTACTTGAGAACAAGTACTCTATTACTCATTTTATAAATCATTTTAGCCTTTTGCATGATGTCACATTTGAAGTAGATGGTCATTTCCTCTTAGAAGTTGTTGATAATTAAAGATGATAGAAAATTTATTTTTCTCTTACTTGAGAATTCATATTTTAGTTCTGTACTTGAAGTAAGGAACATGAAGATGGATATGATTGTTTATTCTAAAATTTGTATTTCTCAATGTTCATTTGGAATTTAAAATCTTAAGATCACCATTCCCATGCATTACATTGTATTTCTATACAATAAATGTGTTGAATTTCTATATATTAGAAATTCAGAAAGCCAATCAAAATTGTTTTAAATTTAAATTATAATAAAGGAGTATTATTATCTAACTTTTAATACAAGATGAAATATTCATTTCTGTTCTTCTAACCATGTTTTAACACAAACAAACAAACTGTGCTTTGAAAAATATTTATTATACAGTAGTATTAATAGCTCAATTTTCTTCAGTTACCTTTAAGTAAATCCAAGTTAGAGAAATATTCTGATACTTGAATGGTACTTTTAAAGCAAGTGCAATAAAAATCTCCAAAAAAGAGTAATATTAGGTGTTTTTTTAATGATGGCAATGTATACATCTTCTGAAAGTTGGCATAAATATCTGTTGTTCTATGAGGAAGTTAATGAAAAACCATATATGAAGACGTTTTTTTATCAAACACTTATTTAAATAGTTAGAAAAAAGTTGTCTTAAAAATAAGTTCTGTTAATTGGCTTCCCTAAATTATGTGTGTGTGTGTGTGTGTGTGTGTGTGTGTGTGTGTGCGTGTGTGTATCTTTAAACTACAGTGGCTTTATCAAACAAGGGTCTGTTTCCTGCTCATGGCCATATTCACCATGGGGTGGTGGGGGCTCTGCTCTTTGTCACCACACAGAGAGCAGGGCAGGGCTGATGGAAGCTCTACTGAAACATTTACNTCACTTTCACTTTTCACTTTCATGCATTGGAGAAGGAAATGGCAACCCACTCCAGTGTTCTTGCCTGGAGAATCCCAGGGATGGCGGAGCCCAATGGGCTGCCGTCTGTGGGATCGCACAGAGTCGGACACGACTGAAGCGACTTAGCAGCAGCAGCATATATGTATGTGTATGCCTTGTGTGTATATATGTATCTATGGGCATATCTGTATATCTACATGTATTTCTTTTGTGAGCTGGCCTGTGATTTTTGCCAGACCTTGAAACAAATTCCAGAACCTCTGCCTTAGATGAAGCTGCAAAAGTTGCAAAGATGAAGAAATGTTCAAAACCAATATTTAACATCTGTGTACAGAGATTGAGATGGCTAATTGAAAAGAAAAAAATTAACTGATTAGCAAAGCTGGTGAAAGTAGACCAGATATTTTGGATATTCAGTTATTATGTCCTTGATTTTCTTTCTTGTTGAATTGAATTTAATTGAATTAAATCACAATATCCTTATTGTGATTCTGTTTTTTAATTTTTATTTTTACTTTATTTTACTTTATAATACTGTATTGGTTTTGCCATACATTGACACGAATCCACCACGGGTGTACATGCGTTCCCAAACATGAACCCCCCTCCCAACACCCTCTCCATTACATCTCTCTGGGTCATCCCTGTGCACCGGCCCCAAGCATCCTGTATCCTGCATCGGACATAGACTGGCAATTCGTTTCTTACATGATAGTATACATGTTTCAATGCCATTCTCCCAAATCTTCCCCCCCTCTCCGTCTCCCTCTCCCTCAGAGTCCAAAAGTCTGCTCTACACACCTGTGTCTCTTTTGCTGTCTCGCATACAGGGTCATCATTACCATCTTTCTAAATTCCATGAACTAAATAGACATTTCTCCAAAGAAGACATACAGATGGCTAACAAACACATGAAAAGATGCTCAACATTACTCATTATTAGAGAAATGCAAATCAAAACCACAATGAGGTACCACTTCACACCAGTCAGAATGGCTGCGATCCAAAAGTCTACAAGCAATAAATGCTGGAGAGGAAAGAGAAGCCATGTGAAACAGAGAAGTCAGTAAGCTTATGTGAAAAAACCTTTCTTATAAAATGAATTCCTGTTCAGTCCAGCCATAACAGAGAGTTTTAGGGCAGCAAAACATTTTTTAACAGCAGTAATGGATAAAATTTGACAGACCTCTTTACAATGAGAAGCTGAAAATACTTTTTTTATAGATTAGGTGAACACTTAGGATTACAATAAACACCCATTTTTACAATAAGTACCCATTTTTTTAGAAGATACCAACTTATTTGTGGGCATTCATGCAGCAATAAACTTTGCTAGAAATTATATATCAGTTTAATCAAGCATTGATACTAATGCAGGGACGGGTAAATTCAGAGTTTGAGATTAACATATACACACTACTATATAGAAAATAGATATCAACAAAGATATACTGTATATCATAAGGAACTAGACTCAATATTCTGTAATAACTTATATGGGAAAAGAACCTGAAAAAAGAGTGGATATATGTATAAACTGAATCACTTTGCTGTACACCTGAAACTAATAGCATTGTAAATCAACTATACGCCAATATAAAATTTTTAAATGTAAATTCATACTAATAAACTTAATTTTATGCTATTAAAAATATAAAATATTTTATCAAAATTAAACATTCTAAGACCTATTTTCCACCTCTCAAGTAAAAGTCTACTCTGATGTCCCAGGCAGTTCTAATCAGGTGGTCTGCTTGGCCACCTGTGTGCCTTCATTGCTTTTATTTCAAGAACCCTCTACTGAGTGTGAATTGTTTATCAAGCATTAATTAGATGCTAGTGCTACAAAGGTAGCAAATAACTTCTGCCTTCAGAGAGATCAGTCCAGGGCAGACAGAGGAGAACCACAATTACAATGCATTGCTGTAAGCGTGGGAAAGGAATATTGAGGATAATTGCAGGGATCTGGGAACCAAGAAGAGAGAAATTCAGTCCCCAGATGGAGGATGCTGTGACTGGTAGTGGGCGTGCCATGAGGAGGGGCAGACTCTGGTAGGTGATGATGCCTGAGATGAGTTTAAGGAATCAGAACACCTGGCCAGTTCAGAAGGGAGCAAATTTTCAAGAAATGGAAAAATATACAAGTACAAGGTGGTGTGAAGTGTATGGAAAATTTAAACATGGTAAGAATGACAGGGACGTAGGACATGGATAGTGCAACTGGAGTTGGAGAACTGGGAAAGCCAGACCACAATCTACCTAAGTTATTCCGCTGAAAAATTGTTGTGAGGCTTCCTGTTATGTTTGTGATGTTTTCCACAGTCCTAAGTGCAACATCCAGACCTCACAGCCTCTCTCTCAGTGCCACGTCACTGTTCATCGCTGGGACCCCTCTCATCCCCATCTTCTGCTTCCTCCCGTTGGTACCTGAGGGGCATCCCTAGTGTCTCAGAAGGTAAAGAATTTGCCTGCAATGCAGGAGACCTGGGTTTGATCCCTGGGTTGGGGAAGTTCCCTGGAGAAGGGAATTGCAACCCACTCCAATATTCTTGCCTGGAGAATTCCATGGACAGATAGAGGAGTCTGGAGGGCTACAGTCCATGGGGTCACAAAGAGTTGAACACAACTGATTGACTAACATGGTTGGTTACCCATTTTAAATATAGCATTGTGTACATGTCCATCTCAAACTCTATAACTATCTCTATCTCCTATCCTTCCTCTTTGCTATCCCCCATTCTTCCTCCTTGAAAACCCTAAGTTCTTCTGTAAGTCTGTGAGTCTGCTTCTGATTTGTAAATAAGTTCATTTGTATCATTTCTTTTTAGATTCCACATATAAATGATATTATATGATATTTCTCTGTCTGACTTACTTCATTTAGTATGATCATCTCTAGGTCCATCCACGTTGCTGCAAATGGTATTATTTCATTCTTTCTGATGGCTGAGTAATAGTCCATGGTATGTATGTATCACATAGTCCTTATCCATTCATCTGTTGGTTGCTTCCATTTGAGGAATCTCAACAGTCAACTTGCCCAGATACTGGGCTTTGTTGTATTTGAAAGATATTAAACTGTTTGGAGAATACTTCTTTTTTTAATATTTAATTACTTTATTTATTTGGCTGAGTCAGGTCTTAGTTGCAGCTTGCAGGATCTTCGCTGTGGCCCATGGGCTCTCTAGTTGTAAGCAGCTGGGCTCCAGAGTGCTCAAGCTCCATAGCTGTGGTCTGTGAGCTTAGTTGCTCTGAGGCATGTGGGATCTTAGTTCCCTGTCCAGGAATCGAGCCTGCATTCTCTGCTTTGTAAGGTGGATTCTTAACCACTGGACCACCAAGGAAGTCTCTGGAAAATGCTTCTTTTGTCAAAGTTTTTTATTTAAGTCTATAGGCTTATTGGGATCTCTAAAATCTTAAATCTAAAATGTCTCAATAACGACAACACTTATCTTACATTTCCATTCTTTGCCACCAATGCTAAACCACCTTGGAGCAAAATCATGTCATTGGCAAAACAGAGATGAGGTGAGTAGAAGGAAATGCAAAGGAGGAAAAGCACATTCATGCCACCCTGCACATCTCACCAAGCTGTGCTGAGGAGGCTGTGGTGCTGGGAGGAAGGGCACAAGGCCCCAGGGTCTTGATCTTTTGATAATAGAGGTGGAAGTTCATGAGGGACCAACAGAGTGGAACTATAGCAGGAAATACTTCAAAACCAGAAAGGGCTTGGAGTTGTCGCCATAAAGCAGAGCAAGAAAGTCAACCATGAAAAGGAAACATTAAATTCAACTCAGAAGCTCAGGAAGGGCAATGTCACAGCAGAGTTACTAAAGGCACCCACAACTTCCCTGAATACTTTAGCTTCCTTTACAATCAGTCAATGGTATTACTCATTTGTTTCTCTGTGTTTCATCAGAGGAAAGATTTATGGGAGAAAATAATTAGATGGCATGGTACTCCTTGGGCTTCCCTGGAGGCTCAGATGGTAAAGAGTCTGCCTGAAGTGTGGGAGACCTGGTTTCGATCCCTGGGTTGGAAAGATCCCCTGGAGTAGGAAATGGCAACCCACTCCAGTATTCTTGCCTGGAAAATCTCACAGACGGAGGAGCCTGGCAGGCTACATGTGTTCTCAGAGACAGACACAACTGAGCGACTTCACTATGTATGTATGATACTCCTTAAGGATGGTAGGACGAAAGGCATACATTGCTAGCTGGGATGATATTTCTTCTGGTCTTTATATAAGGAAAGCACATTGAGAAAATTTAGATTAGGTCTCGATCATAGCAAAGGCTTCCCTGGTGGCTCAGATGGTAAGGAATCTATCTGCAATGCAAGAGACCTATGTTCAGTCCCTGGGTTGGGATGATCCCCTGGAGAAGGAAACGGCTACCTACTCCAGAGTTCTTGCCTAGAGAATTCCATGGACAGAGGAGTCTGGTGGGCCACAGTCCATGGGGTTGCAAAGACTTGGAGCCACTAACACTAAACACTAACTAATAATAAGCACTCCTGGGCATACACACTGAGGAAACCAGAATAGAAAGAGACACATGTACCCCAATGTTCATCGCAGCACTGTTTATAATAGCCAGAACATGGAAACAACCTAGATGCCCATCAGCAGATGAATGGATAAGAAAGCTGTGGAA